>VVHJ01003615.1:11183-21803 GCA_015107715.1 Tylochromis polylepis | reverse complement strand
ACAAACTATCTCTCTCTCTCTCTCTCTCTCTATCTATATATATATATATATATATATATATATATATATATATATATATATATATATATATATATATATATATATATAAAATTTTGTAGTAGACAAAACATCAACTCCAGAGCGACTCCTGTATTCACTCTACTCCTTAATCAAAGTATTGTGTGACTGTTACGTGGGACCATAGAGTACAGACACAATTGGCGTGTGTTCATTTCTCATTAACTGAGCCTAAAAGAGAATTTTACAGCATCCGTTTTAATTCGCCGTTTGGGTTCGAGTCCTATTTGTTTAAGAAGTGTTTGAGTGTGCGCAGTCACATGTACTTTTGGATTTGTAATTGTTTCTAAGGCTATTTCGACACATTGGCAAGTTTACTTTATTTAACTGCGGGTGAGCAAAAGTGATCAAATGTCAGACTGAGCTTAAAAACGTATAGTCACCAGTGTGATCATCTTCATCAGTTCTTACTAACTGCTTACAGCTCTCTTCTCTCTGGAGGTGTCCTGTCTCCCTCTTTTTGATGCTTTCCTGCGGGATAGTTTCCTGCTCGCTCCTAACGTTGATGCTATTTGTCTTCCTTACGTATTCTCTGGTGAATTTTGAATTGTACAGCTTTTCACAGGGTTAAAGTCAGTTACATATGTAACAGCTCAGGTGGAGGCAGGATTCCCACAGCTGTCTTTATTGCAAACTGTTGCAGGGTGTAAACCTGAAATCTGTGCCACAGTTGACCTGTATGGTATGCACAAAGCACAAAACATTATTTACCATCAGATACCAATCTGCCCGTGTATTGAAGTCAAACAGTAACTGTGTCATGTGCACATTGTTGTGCTCTCTTTTTTTTGTATGCCATGTAATGCTAGGTATTTATTAAAGCCAGTGTTATGCATTGAGAAATTTATATATTAATCTAAGATACTTCTGATTGTTGAGTCCCAGTAACCGCAGCATTTTAACAGATTTTATTTTTTTAAATTATAGATCTGAGAGGAAAACAGACTACGTGAAATTCATTTGTGTTGTTGCACAGCTGCATATCTACACTTGTGTTCATTTCTGTAATTGGACTAAAACTCTTAAAAACCTGCAAATCCATTGACTCACTTTAAAAAGGTTTTGATTATCTTTCTGTGTTGTATGAGTTCTGAAAAGGAATATCCTACAAATACACATGTAACGAGGTCAAATGCACAAATAACAGGACAGATTTACTAATACTTAATAGGAAACCCTTTGGGCTTTTTAAAAATTTTTTTCTTTTGATTCAACAATGAGGCACAACATCTGTTTTACTACTGAAAGGTGGTTGGTTGTGGGATTTGTGCCAGTTGAACTCTTCATTTATTTGCAGCCGAGTGGGAAATGTTATCAGAAAGCGTAACTGTAACAGGTGGAGGGCTCAAAGCTGTGACCTTTTGTCTTGTATCTCTTCCCTAAGTCCCTTTCTGCTCGGCACATAATTAAAACATCTGTTTGGGGGTTTTTGTTTGTTTGTTTTTTTCTCAGCAGTGCGCACATGGAGTGATTTTTCATGTAGATTTTTTAGTTTGGTTTATTTTTTTTGTATATGTTCTCTATATCGGATACTTGGCCATATATACCATATTCAAATCTCTGTTAAAATGCAGCTTTTAATTTGATTGTGTTAGTGTGTCAGATTTTAATAAATACAAGCAGCCTCACACTGCTTGCAGAAAAAACCAGATGGATGCGCCCATTTACACACCTGGTGCAGTAAACTTATCTTGATTAACATGCAAAGGGCTTGAGCTCTGATGGCAAATAACATCTGGTATTCTTCTACACATTGTACAGGTCAGCTGTTAAACACAGAGGAGCTGCTCTCCTCTGGGTAAATTCTGTGCTCTGAAGGAGTCTCAGTCCTCACCATCTCAGGCAGTCCCCGCAATTTCCCTTATAGAAAATTGTATTGATTCTTTTTCAGTGTCCTCTGATTTATCCTCACACTGTGTCATTTTTGTTAGGAAATAACTCGGTCCCTCATCATTTTTGAGAGAGAGTCAGTAGATCACCCAAAGAACTTTTTACACCTCTGGGTACATTTTTGCATCACATTAATTTGCCCTGGTTCCTTTGGTCAGCAGAACTGGCACTATGCTTCTTTGGTGAACCCCGACTGTAGATTTTTCCATGGGCCCTAAATATCATGATGATAGCTTTAACTGCTCATTTTTTTTCTTTATTAACCAAAAGTTAATATCTTGAAAACTCAGTTCCAACCAATTAAGCTAACTGTGAATATTATATTTTCTCTCTTGGAATTAAAAAAGAAAAAAGAAAAAGTGCACTATTACACTCCGGCAGCACTGCACTTCTGCTGCTTAGCCCTATGACTGTGTGTGTGTGTGTGTGTGTAATCTCAGTTGGTCTCAGTGTGGGTAACTTGTTCATCAATAATAAAGGCCACCTCTTCTTTTCATCTAACTACAAAGCAGCTTCCCTCTACTTTAGTCCTCCAGAACTGGTCTTTACTGCACAAACAGTAGTCATCAATTAAACTAAAGATGTAAAGTTTTCTGAAGAAGTCACTTGAGTTTGTGAAGGTGCTTACTGACCCTGTGGTCACTTGTATTATCGATTTGGTTGAGACTTGCGTAAGAGTTTTAACATTTGAGTCACAAAGACCAAATGTAACCAGTGAAGGTAAGAATTGTTGTTAAACTGCACCATGGTTTGCTACGTGCTATGAGTTTACAACAGATTTTGTGAGGTAATGGTGCCATTTGGTTTTATAGTTGTAGATATTTGCTCAGACTTGCTGACACTAAATCCAGATTGGGTTGCATGTTTCAGCTAGAGCCTGCTAATACAGCACAGCATCCACTATAATTAATATTCCCTATTGTATTGCTTTGCATGTATTATATTTTGTATTGCAAGTGATCATTAGTGACTAACAGTTAAATACATTAATGATGTTAGTAAAAATATTAATCTTTTCTTTATGCAGTTGCTTTGTTTTCAACAATTAGTATTTATGTTTTATGTACATCTTAAATGAATTATTAAATATAAAGTTTCTCTCTGTGTGTTTGCAGGTGTGTGTTGTCATTTGCTGATGTTGCTGTAGAGTCGTCAGTCTTCTTTGACTGACCGCATCCAACCAACCAGAGAAATGGAGAGTGGAGCTCTGGCAATGGAAGCCAATACTGTCCCAGGTGCATCACCTTTCTTTAGATTCAGAATGAATATACTGTAATAATGGAAAAAGCAGCTGAAATGGGTAGCTAAGATACTGGACTATCAATTAAACACTTGAAATAGCAAGCAATAATAATGAATAATTTCAAATTGGTTAGAAGAGGTGAATAAAAAATATTGTACTTATTACCTCCAAAATAAATAAACATTTGAACTAATTAGTTAAAGGGATCCCTGAGCAGGTGAACAAAATGCTAAAACAAATGGATAAAAAGAGTGATGGAAATCTAGACATATGTGCAAATATGCCTTCTGATAAAACACAGTGATTTTGAAAGCAGATTTTCAGATTACTGGACACATTTGCAAATCTTACCTTGCATTCAGCGACTCCATTACACTCTTACAAATCTGGTACTGCAGACAATTTGAAATATAGTTTACAGAACCGTTCACGCACATTTGTAAGTAATTCTGCTTTAACAACCTTTTAATAGCCATCATGCTGACAGACAGTATGCCTGATTGATCCGTAGACTCCACAACAAGGCGTCAGGCCTGGGCCAAAACCAGAGAATCCATCTGGCAAGAATCGAAAGCAGAACACCTCTTTGTTCCCCAGGAGCCCCGGCAGAGCCAGAGTAATGGGAACACACAGAGACCCACAGATCAAGGTTAGTTGAACTTAACTGTTTAGCCTCTGTTGCTAAATACTTTACCTAAAATACCAAGTATCCAAGGTTTTACATTTGCTGACTTAATGAAATGCTTTCATTTGTTTGTGAACCTTTAAAAGAGAAAAGGTCACAGATAAGCCTCTGTTCTAAAACATGGTGTGACTAAGATTTACAGACTATACCCGAATTCTTATTCAATATGACACAAAATGTGACTGAGCCGGGGGGAAAAAGCAGGATAAAAGTCTACAGAGGTTTTCCCAAAGACTTCTAGCCATAGTCTTCTATTGGATTTGAGGTCTTTTTACAGCTTTTGACTGGATACATTTAAACATGTTACTGTCCTACAGTCTAATAAAGGAGATGTGGAGATCACTTTAGTTTGTCAGCAGATCAAAGTGAAATTGATTCTGCTTGAATAGGTATTGTTGGTGTGTGTTGTGTATCACAAGGTTTTGGCTTGTAGCCCTAATAAGTGTAATCTTAAAATCACATTGTAGTCATATAAAAATGCCTGATTGCGTTCTTATCGCAAAAAAACCAAACAAAGCAAAACATATTATTTAGAGTGTAGAGCCCAAACTTTTGGGCCACAGGGATTACTTTTTATGCACTTTTGCCCACATTTAAAATAGAATTTTGACATTTTATCATTATATATGTAAAATGTAAAGTTAGGGAAACCATAAAATGAATCATTATTTGTGGTCAGAGCATTGTGAACAAAAGCTCAATTTGGACCGTTTACGTGTAAACCAGTGGAAACACAGACTGCAGACCAAATGACTGTAATGTTGACATATCCTGAAGTCTGGCACCACTGTAATGGTTTTATAGCATGTTGTAATCACTGCACAGTACAGCATGCGCTGGTTTATTGCTTTAACATACTAATTTCTTTCTGCTAGGGCAAGTTCCTAACAACAACATCGCCAGCTGGCTGAATGACTGCAGGTACAGTATCCATTCACCACCTGATTAAATATCCTGTTTTCAATAAATCTCTCACGTGCTAAAGCAGTGCACACATTCTAGATGATTCTGTCCAATAATTTAATGATGCCATATAAGAAGTTTAAAAAAAAATAGGTTTGCTTTTTATCATATCAAAACACTTAGTCCCTTGGACAAACACAATAGAATAGAATAGAATAGAATAGAATAGAAAAGCCCCTTATTGTCATTGCACATGTACAAAGAAATATTTAATTCCCTCAGCTGTGCAGGAATAAAATATAAATAGCAAGACAGCAGGAATAAATAACAAACAGGAGAAATGTATGCAATCAAGAGGAATATATCCAAAACAAGAGAAAAGGCACACATTGGAGAATAAAGTGCTTTGCAGTTTTTGGTCATTTTGGCTCATGCTGCGGTCAGCTAACCTGAGCCAAACTGTGTGTTGTAACTTCCTGAAACTGAAAGGTGTACAAAAACAGGATAATTTTTTTTTAGGGAAAATAAACAAGAGTTTGCGGATGATTTTGTTCCAAGCTTTGACTAAAATTGTACTTGTATTATTTTTTTTATTGTAACCGATTTATTAAAATTATGGGGTTATATGCTTTTTTTTTTCTGCTTCTGAAGTGGGGCATGCCAGAAAAAATGTTGGAAAATTTTCCATTATATACAAACTGGAATGTTTTTTGTTTTTTTTATTTTTTTGTTTTTTTTATTGCTGTGATCATTGTTAATTTTTCCAACAAACAATTTCACCTGTACAGACACTTCGACTGGTTAAAAGCAAACGCATCTGTACTAATCTACTTTTGAGGGGCATGCTATGAAGAAAGTTCAAAATAGCCGGGCTTTCTTTGCGTTAGCTGGTTTGACGAAAGCTAAAACCTCAGTTGGCGATAACGAGTAATATTTTGGTATCAACTTTCTTTATTAACCCAGGCTATCTGCTTGAGTGTGTTTACACGCTTACTGGAAAGGGGGATTGATTTTGCGTATCTGAGCACTGAAACTTTAACCTTTAATTAAAGGTTATTCAGAATTAAAGGATGGTAAACAAAGTAAGATTAATTTACTGATTGAATAGGTGTTTTTCTGTATGTTTTCATCACAGTCTGTATAAGATACTTGGCAGCTGATTAGGACCAAACATAACAATCAGAATACAAGCAAATACCAGTGACAATGCAACACACAGTTTGTGCTGCTCTAATTATACAGCTGGGCTACATTTGACCAGTTGCACATATAAAATATGTTCCTTCAGCAGAGGATTTGTGTTGCACTTAAAGTATATTGTAATTAGAACAATCACCAAACAGATTGTGTGCTCAGCAAGTTCCCGTGGTGATTTAGCCAGGTAAAAAGAGACCCACATAAGAGACACTGAAGGCTTGGACATGACAAGCTTTGTTAACTTTTGCAAGTTCTGGATAGTTCACAAAGCTTTTTCATGCATGTGCTGACAGTAAAAATACATGAATTATGAATTTGAATGCAAGTCAAAATATGACTGATAATTACTCAATTTATTTTTTTTTGTGATAAAAGTCTGTATTAAAGCCATGCATTACAGTGAAATTAAATTAATGAGTGCTGAGGTTTGATTAATTATTGGATTATTTGAATGGGAATGGGAATTACCCTAGTTGTTGTCACTATATAAATGAACACAAATATAACATAATGTGTTAACACAATTTTAGAATCAAAGATTGGAAAATGGGCATTTGAGCACTTAAATAAAGCTAGAACATCCATCTAAAATATTTCAGATAAAAGCTTTCCTAAAATAATTAACTACAATCAAAAAGATAAGAAAATCAGTGTGAGGGTACAGAATGATTAACATAGTCATTAATGTAAATATGAACAGCTGGACCTATGGTCTTTTAGAGCCTGACTCATGAGTTAAAGACTTGCTAACTGGTTTTGTCACTTGGTGGGTTATTGATATGCTTTCCCAATGTCTAAAGGTGTGTGTTTTAAAGGTGTTTTTATCAGATATTGATGTAGAGCTCAAGCGCAGCCAACGCCTAGAAATAGAACACGCAGAACCACAGGGAACAAACACAGAGAAAGACCGCAAGCCCACGCCCAGAGATAGGGTGCACAGAGCTGCTGAAGTGGAGTAAGGAGAGAAAGATGCAGGAAGAAGCTGACAGAAGACGGAAAGAGAAGCAGGAAAAAAAAAAAGAGCAAACAGAGGAGGGGTTCCTCCTGCTGAGTCAACATTGTTATCACACACGCACAGTTTTAACCGCTGTCACTCACAACCGTCTACAGCATGACACGGCACCGTGGTAACATGGCAAACGGGTTACTATAGCAACAGTTGCAGGGTAGGGGCTTGGGGCCAACATGGCTGCTGGGTGCAAGTGGGAGGAATAGTGAACACTGCGACTGCGCACTATTACACAACCGTGTGTGTGTGTGTGTGTTTTATTTGGTGCCGTGAAGTTTGTCCCATTGATAAAAGCTGCAGGTTGTGTAACAGCACAGTCTCTCCAGCATCCTGCTGCAGACAGCAGCTCAGACTCGCTACCTCAGTGCTACTGTCAACTAGCCTAATCTGTCAGCCAGTTAGCCTGGAGCAACTAGTCTGGTCAGTACAACCGCGAAAGGTTCTAAAACCAAGGTTTGACCTAGGATAATTAGTATAGGATGTGATTGACCTGAATAAGTAGCCTGACCTGACTTGGGCTGGAAATATTGGCCTTTATAGACTACTGACTACTACTGACTTGAGAGATATTAAAAGTTGGCACTGGGAAAGTTAGCTTTTGACAAGCAGCCAGTTCGCTCGATGTGCTAATCTTAAGCCAAGTTAGGAAATATCTTGCTATACGAAGCCATACAGCATTATTATCAATTATCTGGGATATTTGTATTTAGCCTTGGAGTTGTCTTGAATTGACCACTACATAGTCTAAGGGTCGGTGACTTCAGCCACAGTGTAAATCTACACACAGACTACCAAGAGAGACAGCAAGTGGACCGATACATCATAGGTACTTTCTAATTTCCTTTTTTAGTGTATGTGAATAGCAGCACACCTAACACTGATGGCTGATGTTGGATTTTGTGTGTGTGTGTTCAGTTTATTTCACTCATTATCTCTCTGTCTGTTTTCCAGAACTCCCCTTGGAGCCTCTCTAGATGACCAGAGTGCTTCTCCAAGCAGAGGTAATCCATATTTTTGTTGTTTATGTACTACACGGTGAGAAGGTCAAACTTCTGATGGTGACAGCTCCTCTGCTCTCCAGACTTTAGTGCATCAGAATATATTTGCTGCGTCATTACAACTATAAAATCAGAATTTGGTTTAGTTTAGCATTGTTGTCACTGACGGGATTTCACACCTTACTACTCTGTGTGTGTGTGTGTGCGTGTGCGTGTGCGTGTGCGTGTGCGTGTGCGTGTGTGTGTGTGAGAACAGGGCCTCTAAAGAACGGCTGCAGCTTTGAAGATGACCTTTCACTGGGGGCTGAAGGTCAGTTCACAAGATTAACAATTTCTTCTCATTGTTAACGGTTTCCCTCCATTTTCTGCTAATTGTGTAATTGAATCCTGATTTAAATGGCATATTAAAAATAGAAACACTGACATTTTGGTAACTTGTTCACCGCCCGAGTCAAATGTGAAAGCTGATAATAGCAGAGCTGCCCAGAACTTTAATGGTTCACCAGTCAAGAAAACTAATCGGGACTAATGTCAAACTTCTATTGGCAGTAATATATTTATCTTGTATAATTATAATGCAAACAGAATCCTAATGGTCATAGTTACTATTCAATAATATGAAGTCCTAAATGGGCTAGTCTGCCAAGCAGGCCTTTTTGTCCCAAGGGTCCAGGAAAAAAATCCTTCTGGTTTCCTGGAGTGTTTAAATAAAGTTGGGTTTTTTTCCTGTTATCTCCCTGTAGTTCTTGACTCTGTAGCTGGTTTTTGACTTCTGTAAAGAACTTTATGGAAGCTTTCATAAAATGTGAAGTTATCAGGTTATCACTTTAGGAAAAATCGATAAATGCTTCCAGATTCCCTGGCTTGGGTTACTGCTGATTACGAAATTGTGTAATCCTTACTTGAATTACTCATTTTACCACTAAGGGTTGCTCTGGTCTGAAGATTAAAATGAATGTTTACTATTATTTGGAGAGGTGAAAGCATCTGAAATCTATGATACCAAAGCCTAAAAACAAAGCTGCTGAAGTGTAGTACTTCACTGTATGGCATAGTTGTCTTTAGAGGCTGAACTGGATTTAATTATCAATTTTACTGTGACTCCATACACAGAGATGGCAGACACCAGGTCATTTAGATTTGGATGAGTTATAGTCAGGAACTGATTTATTGCATCTTGCAGTGCTCCTAAACCACTACTGGGCTGAGAAGGGAATAGTTGATCATTTGAACACCCTCTAGTTGTTCTAACACTAAAAGTCAATTGTTGCGTCATGCAGTCATCATGTGGTGCATTGCATTGTGTAGTGTACAAGCCACAAACACAGACATGGTCTATGTCCATTGAGGGTTTTGTATAGAGTGTGTGGGTTTTTTTTTTTTCCCCATTATGGATCTGTCAGTGGAAAGTCTGTGTGGTGAAATTAAATGGAGGTAAAGTGTAATGTCATCAACATAGTATGAGTCATTTTGTACTTACTGATGAGAGAAATTTGGATACAAACTTCAATAGTCCAAAAACAACCTTTAGAAGGATAAAAAAAAAAAAAAAGGGAAAAAAAAGTCCTACAATGATCAGCAGACTATTACAAAGTCCATTGTAGAGAACTGTCCTACAGCAATGTGAAAAAAGATACTTTCTGGAAAAACTAAGTGCACTGTTATGCTTCTATAGGAATTAAGAGGGTAAGCAGCAGCCAGGTGCTGCTACTCAAATGCACTTGATTATTTGATTATCAGCAAAGGTGAGCATCTCTGTAAAAGCAGAAGTTATTCAGAGGTTGTGTTAGCAGAGTGTCACAATCTTCGAAGGAGCGGATGTGCCAGCAAATTCACTCCAAGAACAGACTGCACTGCTTTGAGAAATTGAAGAAAACCCAAGAGCTACATCTTAGACTCTATATGTCTCAATTAGCATGTTAAATTTTAATTGACATCATGACTGTGCAGTTTCTAAGAAGGTTTAACAAGTATGGCTTGGCCTCTTCTCTTTAAAAAGAACATGGCAGCACAGTTTAGATTTGGAAAGCTGCATCTGAACAAACCACAAGACTTCTGGAGTAATGTCCTTTGGACAGATGAGACCAAAGTGGAAATGTATGGCTGTAATGTTTAGTGTAAACCCAACCCAACACAACATATCATACTAACTGCCAAGCATGGTGGTAGAGGTGTGATGATTTGGACTCACAGCCACAGAATCTGGGCATGTTGCAGTCACTGATTCGACTATGAACACCTTTGTATACTAAAGTATTCAAGAGTCAAATGTGAGACAGCTAAAGCTTGAAAAGCTAAAACACTGCAGGAAATCTACTAGTCTTGCAGTGGCCCAGTCAAATGACATTTAGAGAACTGTGCATAAACAAATGCCCACAAACGTCAACGTATTGAAGCAACGCAGTAAGGAAGAGTAGGCCGAAAATTTTTCCACAGCAAGTTATTTAATTGTGGAGTGTAATTTGTGTTTTTTACAGGATTGTATAGTCCTGGGAAAACTTTGATTTTTCACAGGACTGTATATCCCATAGAGCTTCCTAAGGAGTCACATAGAAGAGAAAGGCAGTTGACTTTTTTTTTTTTTTTTTTTTTTTACTTTTTTTTTTTTAAAAAAAAA
>VVHJ01003615.1:0-11163 GCA_015107715.1 Tylochromis polylepis | reverse complement strand
AAGTTATGGTTGTTTTTTTTTTTTTTTTTTTTTTTTTTTACATTTCTTGTATGTCAGAATAATGGATATAGATAAAACTATTTATTTCGACCCACGTGCCTGTTGATCATGTGTTTTAAATGAAGGAGGAAGGTCTGACAAAACAGTGCTGCTTAAATCAACAGAATATCTTGTGATACCTCATCATCTTCATTCCAGTCTTGTTTCTTCTTGAAGGAAAAGTCAACAGTGGCAGAGGTGTGGGAACACGCTGCATGCACGACTGAGTGTGCTTGTTCATCATATTTGTGATCTTGTAATGACGGCAGAGTGTATATGTTACTAACTATATATGAACTAACTGAACAATGGCCTGTAGTGACTTTCTGTTGAAATGTTATGTATGTTGTGTGTGTGTGTGTGGTCGGAGATCAGTTGGTGGAGTCTGGCACTGAATAGGTGTTAATTGGTTAATGCTACAAGCTTTTACCTTGTGTCAGCAGAAAGCGCACAACTATCAAGGAATGGTTATAAAACAAAAACAATAAAAATGGCACAAAAACAAACTAAGATTATTAAGACTAGAATAAAAAAGAATATACTCATTTAAAAGAGAACAAATGAGTTTGCAGGGTCTGTCCTGCATGTTGATATACTGTATCTGCCCAGATGGAAGCTATTTGAACATGTTAGACAAGTGGTGGCTAGGATCAACCAGAACTGACTGGGTCTTCTTCAGAGTCCTAACTTTATACAGATGAGGAAGGTCATTAAGTCTCACATGTCCTACTTTGCTACACAGCTCCACATTGGACAATACTTTGCAGCTTATTTTTGCTTTTGAGGTTCAGTGGCCCGTGCCAGCTAACAAATGAGAATGTAAGAACAGATTCAATAAAACCTCATAAATGTGCTGCTGACATGGAAACCTCAAAGCTTGTGATAAAAGCACACTTGTGCTGGTAAGCTTTTCTACACATAGCTTCCACCTGAAGCTCAAAGGTCATCTTGTTATCAATTATAGTGGCAAGTTATTTACACTGCTGCACAAACTCAATAGCCTCATCATTTTTCATTTCAGGCAGGTAGTCGTAGAATTCTCTGTAAAATCCACAACCAGCTCTTTAGTTTAAGCATTAATGTCCAAGAAGGACAACTTGTACCACTCTGTGAAATCCCCCACTACAGGGCTGTGATCAGGGTCATCACTGCTCCTGGGAGACACAATCACAGGAACACACCCTTGGAGTGATCTGGAGGTAGGAAAAAAACAAAACAAACATCTGATAAAATGACATATGCAGGTTTTTTGAATTTTACACAAACATGCTCCTCCAATCCATATGTAGTTGGTGGCGTCTTTCATTAATAGCATGTCCTCGTTTAGGTTTGTTTTGGTTCAAACTTGGAAAAGTGGACTTTATCATCAGTGGTGTGTATATATACTGTAGCATACTGAACCTCTAGATTTCTCCATCTCTTGTTTTCTGTTTAAAACTGCCAAGAAAGTCTTTTTGTTAACTACACTACTACAGACTTTTTTAATAATGCTACTATACTACAATAAATAGTACTAATATAATCTGTAACATAATTACTTTTACTATTATTATTATTATTATTATTATTATTATTATGAATTACTACTATGCAAATTTTTGTTCTTTGTTTGCTTGCTGTGTAGCACTTTGGTCAGCATTTATTGTGTTATATAAATAAATCAACTTGACATTTAGCAATGTAACTCTAGCTAAATGCTAAGATTCCTATAGAGCAAAAGTAACCTTACCATAAAAATGTGGGCCAGGAAACTATTGAAAGTTGGGTAAACCAATAGAAACAGTTGCAGGAAATTTCTGCAGAACTATCACTGAAGTATTATCATCAGATTTTCACACAAGTGCTGAAAATATTATAAAGAGAATCCAATCACACAATAAAACAAAACCATTAGACTTGGTGGTTTTATTTATTGAGGAAAATGGTCTAATATTGTGTATTGAAGGTGGGGGTTGAACTTCAGGCTATTTGACAACCCTTCTATCAGCTTAGGATTAGGACTCTCTTTGACGTGGTCATTTTAAAATGTGATATTTATTCTTTTTGGACCCTTGATGACTTTTGTTTTTACATTGTTATTAAGCTGTTTGACCCATCCTGTCTTGAGAGTCTATTCATGGACCAAGCCTGAAAAGTTTCTTTAGCAATTAATAAGTCAGATAAGTCAGAATTTGTTGTTCAAGTATGACAAACTGTTCTGGCCCAGATGCACCAAAATGGACCAAAACCATGATACTACCACCACCATGTTGTCCTTTCCTGTGTGGGACTGCTGTGGCTCAGGGTCATCTACTAATTAGAACTGATGTGGTTTGATCCCTGCTTTGTGCAGTTTATGCAAGTGTGATGGATTCAGAGTGCTTGTATGAGTGTGTTAATGGGTGAAAAAAATGCGTGCTCAGTCACAGTACAAAAGCACTATGTAAATACCAGTTCGTTTATCCTTTACTTTCTCCATAATGCTTCTCATTTAAACCAAAAAGTTCTATTCTGGTCTCGTCACTCATCAAAGCATTGTTTTAGCAGCCTTCTGGCTTTCTCGTGTGATCTTTAGTCAAAGGCATCAAGTATCTGTGTTTTTGTAGAGCGGCAGCTTAGTCTTCTCAGTCCAGCCATGCCTGGCATTTTTTCATTACTGTCCTGATGCTGGACACATAAACATGATCTTTAGCCAATGTGAGAAAAGCCTTTATTTCCTCAGACGTTGTCCTGTGTTACACAGGAAGGGAGTTTTATCAGTCAACCATTCCAGTGGAGGGTAATGATACTTTAAGATTTCTTTTGTTTGCACACAGCCTATCTGACTGTGGATTGGTAGAGTCCAAACTCTTTAAAGATAAATTTTGTAACACATTCCAGCCTGATAAGCTCCTCTAACTCTGTGGCTCACGTCTTTAAAAGTAAAATCTCAGTTGTTTGTGCAGTTATTCACTTCCACAAATGTGGCGATCAGGAGATCAGCAGGAGTTCGTCTAAGATTGTGTACGATCCATCTAAATGGACAAAATGCATTTTGTCCATTTAGATGGATCATAGTGCTCAATAAATAAATAAAATTACAAACTTTGATATTTTCACTGAGTTTTACTGGGTTCTCTTTTATCTCCTTTTAGGACTTGTGTAAAAATGAGTATTTTTAGGGTATTTTTATAGAATAGATTAGAATAGAATAGGCCGTTATTGTCACTGTACACGTACAACAAAATTGTGGGTGCTCCACACTAGCTGTGCTGGAATAAAAATATAAATAGTAGACAGCAGGAATAAATGGCAAACAGGAGAAATGTATACAATCAAGAGTGATACATACAAAACAAGAGAAATGTACACAAAAATAAGATAAAGGCATTAGAGAACAAGTTGCAAAGTGCTTTATGCAGAAATATTGAAGGATTTGAAACTGCAGTGTCTGACTTCCTATTAAAATGACAACTATCACATTAAGCAAGTACAAGTTTGTAGAATTTGGTGGATCACAACCAAATTTATAAAACATTTGGGAAATGGGAAATGCATATTTGACTAAAAATACCTGCATCAAATCTTTCATGTCTAAGGATATTTAGTTTAGTGTCACTAAACAGTTCCTGAGCATCAAGGACTCAGCCTGCCTGTGTTCACCATTCGATTTTGTATAAGCTGTCTGTGTTTATACAAAGGTGACATTAGGATTCTTTAGTCTCAGTGTCTCTGTCTGCTTCATGTTATATCCTGACAGTAAGTGCCTTAATTATGTTAAGAGTGATATTTGACAGGAGTAGCTGATGTCCTCTGTGGAGGATTTTCCAGATGTCAGGTATGGACAGATCCTAATTGGCTCTTATGCTGTTCAGCATTAGGAGGACAGGATAGGAAGGGATTAAAGTGCTAAGGGTGAATGGGATGGAAGTGAATTAAATGGTTCAGGGTGAATGGTGTGGAACTGAATCAGTGAATTAGCGTGTGGCTGTCACTGTTGTCATGTTCGGCTCCTTTAATCCAGCCGTCTGTTAGAGAAGAAAAACATCGTTGATTCCAAGAAGTTCATCTGAAATGAGCTGGAATAGAGAGACGCTCTCACACGGACGGCAACATGTCTCAACAAGTTCTTGTTAAATGGAAAAGAAAGCAGTCAGACCTGCAGCAAGTGATGGCTTTTTAAAAAAACATTTTTTTTAAGTTGCTTGACAAAAGTAAAAGTTCACCTACATCAGCGTTCAGTACAAGCAAACTGCAGTAAACAGCACCGTAATTAAACTTCAACGTTTTTAGGACAGCTGGTTTGATTCAGACCAAGTTGGACAAAAGCAGTTTTTGATTTTTAAGTGTTACGAAATAAAAACTTGGCAGATTTTCTCTGTTGTAGCTAGGAATAGATTAAGACTAGTATTAGTTTCTTAAGACATGGTCACAGATTTTATTTATTTATTTTAAGTCCTCCTAGGTGATTTTAAAAAGACCTAGAGGAAGACCTTAGTCTTTACATTTTCTGGGAGATTTACAGCAAATGGTAGACAGAATTGTAAAGGAGAGGCTAATTGCGAGCAAGTCTAACCAACTGAACTAGTATCCTGTACAGAAGTTCCACTCACTGTCCCTATCCTTTTTAATCTATAATTAATAGTTGCTTAATTAATGAAGTCATCCTTTTAGTTTCAAGCATTCAGCTGTGCCTCCCATGCTAAAAAAAAAAAAGAAAGAAAGTGAACTTGAACCTTCTTAATAACTGTTGTAAGTTGGTGTAACTTGGCCTATTTGTAAAGATCTTAGAAAAAGTCGTTCTCCTATCTAAAGGTTTACGTTTTTTCTTTTGCCTGTAGTCATTGCTGTCTTCAGGATGTACAGTGCCTGCTTTCTTTTGATTCAAGTTTTTGTGTCACATTAAAGAGTAAAGTCTTCTTGCAGAGCCTAGATTTAAAGTTGTTGTCTTTCTGTCTGAGGGACAGAGAGAGGGAATCTTCTGTTACAATAGGAAACCATTTTTTACGCGATGCCCCCAATTTATATGGCGACCCCCAAGGATAATTTTTGGGCCTCTCTTATTTCGATTATGTTTACTTCCCCTGAGGTCTGTCTGTGAAACACAGCTTGCTCACTGAAGAACATCTTCGACCGTCCAAATGATGTCAAATTGAGAGGCATATTTCAGCGAAACACGTGCAAAAGTGAAATCTGCTTAGTTACTAACCTTTAAAAGGTTCCTCTTCTACTCACGTAGAGCACAAAAATCTTTTTCTTTTTTTTAATGGTCTCTTCAAATTAGCTGTCTCTGTGAACGATAGCTTGTATCACCTTAGAATTTTTAGCTCAATTAAAACCAGTTTTATCCCACAATAACTCATCCAGTATTTGTTTTATCACCTCTTCATTGGACTACTCTACAGCTCCCTGTACATAGTTATCTCATTACACCCCTTCTTGACTGGTGTTTGTTCAAGATGCAGCTGCTACAAAGAAAAAAACAAGACATCACTCCTGTATTGGCTTAGTAAAATTCCAGGTTGTATTACATCAGTTATGTATTTCTGTGGTAACCAGTGCAGCTGTTTGTTCTTAGCAGAGCAGCTCTAAAGAGGCTTCTAATGCCATAATCCGCCTCAAGGTGACTTGCATCATCCTCCCATTAACTCCTCGTAGTCGTCTACTCTCACCTTAAAATCAAAATATTTCCCACTTGCTGCTCCCATTCTCTGGGAAAAAAAAAATCAGCCACCCACATTAAGTGCTGCCCTGCTGTTGACAATTTTTCATCTTTTTGAAAGATCCACACACATTCCCCTGGTTAGCTGTTTAAGTTAAGCGCACTCATGTCATGTTTTATTTTTGTTTGTTTTGTTTTGTTTCTTAAATGTTCCGATGCTGCATTTTAATGTGCTGTTGTTTGGTTGTTGCCATTTTTAATGCAGTATTTTCATTTTATTTACGGCTTTCACATCCTGACTCTTCATTTTTAAGGCCGGTTTTGTCCAACCTCTAGTCCCTCGTGATTCTGGTTGAGTCAAAACTTGTTTATATAGTTGATTTATTGGGATTTTATGGTTTCCTTTTGTCCTGTTCTGTGCTTTTTCGTTATGTTGATTTGGTAATCGTGACTTTTATATCTGTGTCTGGGAATCACAGCTGTTTTTAATTGTGCTCTATAAGTAAAGGTGACTTCTTAAAGATTATTTGCAGTTTTTAATTGACTAAATGATTCAGACGGGGGAAAGGTTTCTGATAGATTATTGATTAAAGGGACACAGTAGTGACACAGTAATGCTGCTCAGCATTTTGCTTTTGGATGTGTACTTAATAATTTCATGTTCTTCTTTTGCAGCAAACTATCTTCAGTGCAATAATAATAAAACCGAAGCCTGGTGAGTTCACTTGTTTTACTCTCTACATTCAGTAAATAAAGTGGCAGCTGGTTGGTGCATTAAGCCTAAACTTTTTCTAGACATTACCTGACATAGGTGGCCTCTGTACTAAAGAGCTGGCACAATAAAGACCATTTAATGTCTGATCCAGCTCTGTCAGAGTCCATGAAATGTTTAATTTCACCCATGTGAGAAAAGAGTAAGTAATTGAATGCTTACTATGAATTCACAGTGAGCAGCAGTGGTCCTGTGCCCTGCCTCCTGCATGCTCGACTCATGCAGCTCGCTGCTTAAACCAGATTATTTCAAGTGTTGAGGACACATGTGAAACATGTAAAGCAGCAGATGTGGTTAATGTCCTGATTTGATTTGATTCTCTGATGTTTTCCAGAGTTCATAAAAACAGCTTTAGGTTCTCCCCTCTCTCACATACATGTGTGTGTGATTTAATGTCTCTCTGTATGTTAATGCGTCGTGTGCAGTTTTGGTCTTGCAGCGGATCAGAAGAGGAGCCAATATAAAGAGAAAGGAAAGAGTATGAACTCCACAGGATCTGGGAAGAGCAGCACCGTGTCCAGGTCAGTTCATTTCCTCACTTCTCACTCAGATTTGTGCAGGGATCTGCAGAAAGTAACTTACAGAGAGGCTGATATTAAAGCTCAAACCAGTTAAATGACACTGCAGAGAACTCTTTAGTTCACCTTGCAAGGGAGTCGAAGATTGTAATCACCAGAGTATCTGCATTGCAAGGTTTCAGGTTGTGTGCTGTTAGCTAAGCCTAAGTCTGACCAATCAGCACATAGCCAATGTGGCTGCAGTTATGCATTTATTTTAGCCAGATGTTTCATCCAATCAAATGCCAAAGATTTTATTTATTTATTACTGCCCGTAAGTGCCTTTTTATGTCTCCCCAAAAATCATGAAAATAAATCTAGTAATATTCTAACTAAATAAGCAGCTGCACTGCTGAAACTATATGGTAGCTTGTCCTCTTTTGCACGCTCAGCATCCTGTGATTTGATGACCTGATTAGTTGAAGCTTGCCCGTGGTAGATGGTGATAAACGGATGATTCATCCAATCGTCCGCCCAGTAATAAAATGACAGCATTTCTCAAACTAGTTTCTCAGAAGAAGTGCCCCGATGGTTCTCTTTTGCAAATAGTCTGGTACTTCAGGTTAATCATTCGTAGCCAAACAAAATCACTTGTGTGTCCATAAAGGTCAAAGTCAGGGTGTATTTCTGAGAGGAAGTGTTATCTATTCAAGAGGAGTACAAGAGTTATTGTTCAAAAACCATCAACCATCTTCTTTTAAATTCCTTGGATGTGGAGTAGTAGGTAGGAGTTTCCCTACTGAGCAAATCTGTGAATGTCAAAGTTATCCAGTGTTTCAAATTCTGCTATTTTTTTTCTCTCTTTATAAAAATGTTTACAATAAGTTGAGATCTACAGTCAACTGCACTGTTGCAGTTTCTAATTTAATCACACTGATGTCAGAGTGATTGCTGTCCACTTTTCTTCACTTTCCCTGTCATATCAGAGCTCCTTTAGCCAAGATTAATTCAATATTTACACTAGAAATGGCCTCCTCACTGCAAATCTATGAGACAGCTCTTTAAAAAAAAAAAGTGTATAAAAATGTATGCTCTTACATTCTGTTTGCATACTAATATTTTAAAATTTAAATAACAAATAGCAATTTGTTGTGTTGACAAAACCTGAGGCGAAAATCCTTGATGAATTAGTCTTCCGCTGCTGGTCAGGATTCAAGTCTCAGTGAAATAGTTGAAGAGCACGACTCTGTTTGCTGGCTGTGTGTTTTCATAGCAGTTCAGATTTGCAGTCGTCACTCTGCGGTTAGAGAGAAAGTTCAGAATTAGTCTGAACTTTCTCTCTAACTGCCCGTGTGTCTCTCCACAGTGTGTCGGAGCTGCTGGACCTATACGAGGAGGATCCTGAGGAAATCCTGTTAAATCTTGGCTTTGGTCGAGAAGAACCTGACCTGTCCTCAAAGATTCCCTCCAGGTTCTTCAACAGCAGCTCCTCGGCGCGAGGCATCGACATCAAGGTACAGACAGAACAAAAGAAATGGATTGTTTTTCTTTTGTTTGTTTTTTTAAAAGCTTATGAAACTACTCACATGTAGAAAGTTCACTGTTGTAGTTTGTTTAGCACTTTTATGATGTACACGTGTGAATGATCAGAATGTCGTTGGTCATACATTGCACACACTTTCACAGCACCGAAGAGCACAGAGGATACGGCCAACTCACTTTAGTGATCCTTGACTTTGTATTTAATGGCACAAGCAGATCCAACTTTTAACTTATTCAGTGAAATGTTTCACCGTCTACTTGATGGTCTGGTGCAAATTTTTCTACTGACACTCACTCATGCAGGGCGATTTTTAATAACTTTAATGTGAATTTAATTTATTTAGATCCAAATGTGAATTTGTTGAATACTCTCTTGACCAGATTCTTCCAAAGTCAATGAAATCTTCTTTATTCGCATGATTACTTTATATTTACGGCTTTTTAGAAAATGTTAAGCATTCACATTCATTTTTCAGTTGTTTTATTAATTTTTTTAAGTCTTACACTAGCCATATTCAGGATGTAATGTTTTCTGACACATAGTACTGTGCAAAGGTTTTGAGCCACCCTTCATTTCTTTACTTTTTGCCAGGAAAATGGGAAATTGATGCAGCATTTTATTGCAATCATAGATGGAAATGCAGTATATAAGGGAAAGACCGAGTTACAGTACTAACAAGCTTGAAGGTCAGCCTACTTTCCATTGAGACTTTGTCTGATCAGGCTTTGGCGAACAGTCGATGGATCAACTGAAAGGCCATATGCATCTCTCAGGTCCTGTTTTCTCTTTGCTGGAGTTTTCAGATGAACTGTAGCTGACAGTTCATCTGTTGTACATAGCTTTTAGCTCTGCCACTTCTTTGTCCTCCACTTGTCCCGTTTTGTCTTTTTTAAGAAGACGCCGCACACCATTTTGAGATATTCCAAGTTTTCGTCTGATATCTCTTTGAGTCACCGTGTTGGTGCAAAAATACAATTTGATTCCTGTCAAACTGGCTTTTGTTGTTTTTTTTTTGTTTGTTTGTTTTTTGTAACTGCAACTATGTTACTGCTGGTAACATAGTTACTTCAAGGTACAATTTTTAAAATTGGTTCTTTAAAATGGCTATAAATGAGAGAAAAAAACAGCCAGTGTCCAAAGAAAAACTTGGAAAGACCTTCAGAAAGCCTGGAGAACAATCACTCAAGACTACTTTAAAAGAGTTAGAAGAAAGTCTGGCTCCTTGGATGCAAAATATAAAGAAATGTGTGGTGGTTCAAGACTGTTACACAGGTATATATTCCTGTATTCCTATTACCATTTTTATCTTTGCTATGTTTTATCTTTTTATTTTATCATTAATACCCCCATAGGCATGAGCATAATGCTATTTCTGGCTTTTAGCAGTAGGCCAGTTTTTATTGGAGCAATCCAAATAGCAGTAAGTTTTTTCTTATTGGGGTTTCTAAAAACCAGAACAAGATGTTCAGCCATGATACTAGTGTGCAAAACTCGGTCTACACTGTCACCACGGGCGTGCTAATGAGGAACGCTGAACCAAGGAAAGGATCTTCACTCTGTGCAAAATTGTGGCTTGTATAGATGTTGAGTGTAAAATGATTTTCTGAAACCCTTTGGCATTCCCTCGCTGAAAGTCTTACATTCCCAAGGAATCATTATTGGATTTCCTCTGGTCCACAAAGTTGTGTGTTGGCAAATGTGAGACTTCACAATGCTCAGTCCTTCCTTTTCAAGCATAATCTAAGGCAGTATGTGGTCAATGAGAGCGGCAAAGTAGTGGCTACAGACTTGCTTACTGCTAAAACTTCAGCTGCATTTGAGGTTAAAGTTATGCACATAACTAAGCTCTACCCTATTTCACTTGTGTTGCTTCTATACAGTGACAGAGATGCTTACTAAGGAGTACTGTAGCTTAAATCAAATTTACTGCACTCTTGCAACCATTGAAAGCAATTTGTCTTATCAAAATTACAATCTAATGTGTCACAGGCATAGACTTTACAACCAAAGCACAGCCATAGCTAAGCCGAGTTATGGCCTGTCTTGATCAGCCTTGGCGGTGCTCGGGGAAAGAGCTGGTGAACCAGCTCCTCTAGTTACTTTTCCAGCTGTATTGGTAGAGACCTGTGCCCGAGCAGCCTGAGGTGCACTGACTCATACTGTTGTCACAGTGAAGCTCTGCCTTTCTCTATTGATCAGACAGAATGCAAACATAAAGGGGAAAAAAAAATCCCCACAGTGACTCTTAGTTACCTCTGTATTAAGTAAACATTATCAGCGGGGGAAAACCAGCTGCCTTATTACCATCAGTCACGGATAATGTTTGTAACGGCATTATTTCCTGTGTTACCTATACAGGTCTACCTGGCAGCTCAGCTGCAGCGGATGGAGCTGGAGAACCCCAACTACGCCCTGACAAGTATGTACCTCCACACGTTTAACGCCGCTGCATCTCTTCTGGTGTTTGGGTTTACCTTCTACAGCCTCAGTGCTGCAGGTGGAGGGTTAACCATGATAATGAAGAGAAGCTCAGAGGTTCACGTCCTGAAACTGTAGCAGAGGAAGTGAAGCTCGGTGACTGTGTGTGTCCTGTTCCCAGTACTATTGTGATGTTTTGTGGGTCCTTCAGCTTTTTTAGCTGTTCTGCCAAATGCCTGGACAACACTGCCAGCAAAGACAAAGATCTGTTTGT
>VVHJ01003611.1:7024-17735 GCA_015107715.1 Tylochromis polylepis | reverse complement strand
TAGCGAATCAGCACAAGGCCAATATATATATATATATATATATATATATATATATATAAAGTTTGTGTGTGTATTACATAGGGCCGTTATGTGACGCATGTGGATCTGCAGAAGCCAGTGTCAGGAGGTCTTGGATTCAGCGTGGTGGGCCTAAAAAGCGAGAACCGCGGAGAGCTCGGCATCTTCATCCAGGAAATTCAACCAGGAAGTGTCGCTCACTGGTATGCAGGAAAAACATGCTGCTATGCAGTCTTCTAGACATTCTTTCAGTGTCTGGTTAATTGTTGATGTATAATTTGAAATTTAGAGGAGTCTGTTTCAGACAGTCAGATTACAGTTTACAGATTCTCTCGGGAGATTAGAGATACTTTTATACTTGCCAGGAAATACCAGAGTAAAGCTGTTGTGAGCTGTTACAACACATGTTGCATCACACCAATCCTAAAATAGTGGAAGCTGTATTTTTCACATTTCAGATATAAACTCTTAAATGTATTCAAGCAAAGACAAATTCAAAGTTACAGGAGCAAAGATTAAAGCTATAATGCGGTACCTAGTGACTATAAGGGTTCTGATTCTGTGTCCTTGTCTCGGCTGCATGCTTCTTCCCCGTTACAGTGACGGGAAACTCAAAGAAGCCGACCAGATATTGGCCATTAATGGCCAGCCTCTGGACAAGACAGTGACCCACCAGCAGGCTATAGGCATCCTGCAGAGTGCTTCAGACAGGGTGCAGCTCACAGTGGCCAGAGGGCCAATACCTCAGCTGGCCAGTCCTGCAGTGTCCCGCACGCCCTCTGCTGCCAGCACACTATCAGCCAACTCCAGCGCGGTAATGAATACACTGACACACCAACGGGGCCTCTGCAAGGAGCATTTTATGATCTGACACAGTTTCCATGTGGTGACTTAAGAAACTACATGCACTTTGCCCTTTGCTTTGCAATCCCCATCCAGACCATGACACACAGAAAACTAACATACCTGTTAAGTGATGTACATTTTTCTTAATAATACACTGGATAACAACGAGTTTCACTTTTGTTACTGTCAGTGGCAACATGTGGAGACGATTGAGCTTGTCAACGATGGCACTGGTCTCGGCTTTGGTATTGTTGGAGGAAAAACCACCGGGGTTATAGTCAAAACTATACTTCCTGGAGGCATCGCTGATCAGGTGACTCTTTAACTGTCTGTCACTTCTTTAGGAATGGGTTTTTTTTTCATTGCTCACTGCCAATGACACTTTCAGTGTTCTAAACAGATGACTCCTGTCAGTTATGTGTAATGAGATTGTGTTAATTGCAGGAAAGCACAGAATTACCTGTCACTTAGGAGTGACAATGCCATTATGAGTTTTATTTTTACTGAAGCTGAGCAGAGTTAATACAGAAATCATTTCTTGCCACAGGATGGCCGCCTGCGCAGCGGGGACCACATCCTGAGAATCGGAGATACCGACCTGCACGGCATGGGCAGTGACCAGGTGGCCCAGGTCCTCAGGCAGTGCGGGAACAGGGTGAAGCTGGTTGTTACCAGAGGTCCTTTGGAAGAGACTCCCTCTGCTTCTGTCATGCCTGTGGTGCTCCCCACTGTCAGTGAACAGCAGGTAAGGGCATCTGTTTCTCTTTAAACCCCAAATACCTCTTTTTTAATTTTTTTAAAATTTTTTTTACACCACAGAGACGTGTCTCATTCAAATTGATTTTATGACTCGCACTATCCTCGCAATAAAGCGTTTTCTCTAGAACCCGTCATCCTGATGGTAATTGCCTGCCATGCAAGGCACACCACACACAATTATATCCAAAAAAAAATTCACACATAAACTTCAGGTCCTTCATATCCAGTTTTATCTTTTCTTCCTGCTTGACAAGCCAGTACAAATGCAATTAAAGAAAATTGCAGGTTACATCACCTGTGACTCACACTTTGCTTTAAGTTCCCAGAAAAAAAGGGGAAAAAAGCTCCAAACCTCCTACAAACAGCAATTTCATGGCCATTTTCCGCACTTGCTTCTATTTTGACTTGAATGAATTATTAGTGATTCACAATGTGAATGACAAACATCATATCCCTGTGATCACACACAGTAATTGTGAGTGTTATTTTTGGCTGACAGGTACTGAGCGCTCATTAATCAAAGTTAAACAATGTATTTTGATGTGCCGCAATTTTCCTTTCTTCTGTTCTAAAGTAAAACATCTCTTTCATTTGGTTTCTGCTGAGATGCTGACTCATTTCCTTGCGTCTACACGCAGGGCTACGAGGAAGAGGATGCTGAAGCATTTGATGTGAGCCTTACTAAGAACACCCAAGGACTCGGGATCACTATTGCTGGTTATGTTGGAGATAAGAATTCAGGTGAAAAATTGATTATTAAAAATATGTATTTTTTTTCATTTAAGGTGATTTTTGTTGGGGTTTTTTTTGTTTTTTTGCCTTTATAAGATGATGGATCAGTAAAGATCAGGCAGTAAAGCGGGGAACGATTCACTCATGTCAAACTCAAACCCAGGCTGCTGCATTTCAGCCATGGACCTGTATGGTCACCTGCTTACCCAGTGAGCTAAACTGCCACCCCGAAGCATGATCATTTATTTATGTACTAAATAATCATTGTAAAATGCACTGATAGTAGTGCAACAATGTTATTTTTACCTTGTGGTCCTGTTGAACCCTCCTGGAGTACTTGTACCACCAAATCTGTACAGTCCTACATTCTTTTTAATGTAACTCTGGATATGAAGTTTGTTCACCTTGTTTATGAGAACGTATTTCTTATGGGCTATGTGGTATAGTACTAGTCGGTGTTCATACAGTGGAAAGAAAACGTTGATGGCCACTTTATTAGGTACACCTTACAAGCACCTTGAACCATAAACCTCTTTTGACTTCAAAAATGAACTTAATTCTCCATTCCAAGATTCAACAAGGTGCTGGACAACACCTCTGACCTTCACTGGATATTTTCTATTTTTCTGACCATACTCTGTAAAAACAAAAACAACAGATCAGCATTTTCGGAAATGCTCAGACCAGGCCGTCTGGCACCAAAAACCACGCCATGTTCAAAGTCACTTAACCCTTTAATGCCTAGCGTATCATATTTGATACGTGTGGTTTTTATGAGTTTTTGAGACTTCCACATTAGCAGTGTGATTTTTTCCCCCGTTTTCCTCCCAAAAGATTGAAAATTTGCACAATGCATTTTTAAGTACTGCAATAAATAAATAAATAAATAAAATGCTTGATGTTTCAAATATGATACACATGAAATTTCATATATGCAAATTTGTTTTTTAAAAATTTGTCACAAGGTTCAATAAACAGGCCATTTAAAAGAAATTCATTTTTTGGCAGTTATTTCATGGCTCAGGCTTTAAAGGGTTAAGTCACCTTTTTTCCCCATTCTGATGGTCAGTTTGAACTTCAGGAAGCCATCTTGGCGGTGCCTAGATGCCTAAGTGCATTGCATTGCCACTGCGATATAGAATAGGTATATATATTCTTCTGCAATCACCTCTTTTCATTCTCTGTTCACACACCACTCTGCTTTTAATCATCAGTTATTATTCATCTCTTTTCCTGTCTCCCTCTCCTCCCCCCAGCCAGTCACGGCAGATAGCTGCCCCTCCCTGAGCCTGGTTCTGCTGGAGGTATTTTTCCTATTAAAAGGGAGTTTTTCCTTCCCACTGTCACCAAGTGCTTACTCACAGGGGGTCATATGATTGTTGGGATTTTCTCTGTATTATTGTAGCTTGTAATATAAAGCACTTGAGGAGACTGTTATTGTGATTTGGTGCTATGTAAATAAAATTGAATTGAATATTTGCGTTAACGAAGAGTTGAACGGGTGTAACTAATAAAGTGGCCAGTGAGCGAAAATATAACCTAGAGATATTTGTAAAAGTAAATAAAGACACCTGTGCTGATGAAACGAAATTACTTGAGGAAAATCACAAAATATCAGACCTGTGAGGGGCACAGATTTAAATCTTTACTTCCAGTATGTGGTTTGACCCCCTTCTTCAACAATAACTGCAACGTAATGTACTGGACGTCGGTTTGAAGGAATCGCACCTCAGTCCAGTGCTCAGATTTTCTGGGGAGCTTTATTAATGACAGCAGGCCAACTGGTCCCAGACACAGCAAAACAAGCCAAATGTGTGATGCTATCATCACAGTGTTTTACAGGTGAGAGAAGGTTTTCATGGTGGAATGTAACATAATCCTTTGTGCTGTGAATGAGGTTGGTTTTGATGAGTGTTCTGTGTTTTATTTTATCATCATTTAAGGTACTGTTCTAGTTTTTCAGGCCTCAAACATGGCTGTTTCAGACATAAAAAGCAAACAACTAAGCTTGTGAATGGTAAAGAAGCAGGTGCAGGTTGAAGCAGAACTCAAAGGAGGGACTCACATTTTGCCATAAAAAAAAAAAACCCCACTCTGAATGGATACTTGTGCTAATTGTCTGCTGGGACCTGTTTTGTTTTACCCTTTCCTCTGCCCTCAAGCAGCCAATAAAATCAAGTAATCAAGATTTAAATTACTGTTCAAACGTGTTTTAACTCATGATATAATGGAGCCAAATGGATTTTTTTTAAAAAATATTTCTGATTATATTCAAGGATCTGTAATTTGTAAAGTTAGGAAAAGTGCCCTTGGTTTATTGAAACACAGACTGAAACACATTTAATGTCTTGATTGGTGGATATGTTCTTCACCCATTTATGTCTCTAAACTGTTCTGATTCCTCAGAGCCCTCTGGTATCTTTGTTAAGAGCATAACAAAAGACAGCACTGTAGACCAAGATGGCCGTATTCATGTTGGAGACCAGATTATAGCCGTAAGTACCCTAATTATGCGTTTGGAGCTACGACTGGCTTCTGTTTTCAGCGGAACGAGGTAGAACATGCAGCGAATGTTTCATATTATCACTGACTGTGATCAAATTTACACATTTAGTCAATGGAGGGAAATTATGAGATTCATGATTTTGAATAATTCACAATTATGCTTTTTTTGTTGTTCTTCTTGTGACTCTGAATCTAAAAGAGTTTTGAAATAGCACACCGAGCAATTAAGTCTGTAATTTCATTACTGTAGGTCATTAACAGTGAAGTCAAACTGTAATTTCTTGCATTTTTGGTGAATGAGTGGATGTTTTTACATGTTTTCTTGAAGAAGTTCTGACTTAGTTTGTTCTGGTGTGCATGTGTGAGGATGGACTTGCTTTGAGACTCAATCAAGAACACTCTTGATTGTGAATGACTTAAATCTATCCACTTCGTACCTGCCCTGATTGATCTAAATGAATGAAGTCGGGGATTAGATGACACTCGGGTGCAGAAATCAGTCTTTAGTTAATGTCATTGCAGTTCATCTCTTTCCAACAAGAACACAGAGGGCGCTTCAGCACATTAATATACGGCAAGCAAGCCGTTCTGCCTCTCCTTTAATCCACGGGCTCACAAACAATCGCCCTCTGCAGGTCGATGGAGTGAACATCCAGGGATACACCAATCAACAGGCAGTTGAAGTGCTGAGACACACGGGCCAGACGGTCCACCTTAAGCTGATCCGGCGGGGCTTCAGGCCCGATGAGATCCCCCCTGTCGCAGCCTCCATTGTCACCGTCCTCCCCCCTTCCACCACCATCCCCACAACCACCACCGTTATGAAGGAGCTGGAGCTGGAGGCTGCTGAAGGTAGGATGGATTAAGTAAGAGAAATTTAATGAGGGTAGATTGAAAAAAAAAAAATTCCTTGCTTCTCATCATCCTGTCAAAAAAGGTGTCATTTGATGTGTAAATTTGGCTCATGCAGGAGTTTCATGATGCAGTGAGGAGTCATTTCCATGTGACTCCAAATGGAAATTACTCCAAACACACATGAATATTGCTGGATGAAGTTATGGCCTAGAAACAGCTGTTAACATCGTATGCATACAGTGAGAAAGCTGAAGCCTGAACACAATATCATTCCGTTGCAGAGAAATCTACTTTTTCATATTGCGAGTAACCATTTTACACCGATTCTTAATATTGAAAAATAATTGCTTATTGCAGGTTAAAAGGTTCCTCCTCATAATAGCAACAGAATACTCCCACGTTACAGCCCCATCGCTCCTAATTAGAGGTTGAAATACACTAATTAACGCCGCTGACAAATGCCAAGAGGACAAAAACTATTTTCTCAGATATGGCAATATAGTTAAGCGCTTTTTAAGCACTACCCTTCGTGGCAGTCAGACTGGCTAGAGATTTAACAGCCGTCATTGTACAGAATCCCAAACTTAACATCATGTTGGTTGGAAGTCGAAGTAAATCAACTTTTAGAATAGTAAAATAGTGCACAATGCACAAGATCACAACCAAGGAGAAGTCTGCATTTATCTACATTCTTGTGTGTTTTTCTAATGCCTTTGCATTTACGTGAAATTAGCATTAAGTAAGAGGAAAAAAGAAGTAAAGAGAGAGATTTTTGTCTCCAGCTCTGCTGACAGGACCTCCGGGCTGTTGCAGAAGAAAGAAAAGCAACTTGCACAAGTTGTTTAGTGTCAGCAGTAATAGATGAAGACTGAAAGTGATTCTTTTTAGCACCAGGAAGTTGAAACATGAAGAAAACCAGCCAACAGCTATCAGAGAGACTTGAGGGGAGAAGGGTAGAGTAGTTTTTGGCTGCTTTGAAAACTCTAAATATAAGAGTAACAGGAGTGTGTGTGTGTGTGTGTGTGTATGTGCACAGCATGCTTTTTGCACAATGGACATTAAATGAATGAACCAACAGAAATAAATCGAACCATTAACTTAAACTGTTGTCACATCATTTATAGGTTTGTTGACCTCCTTCCATAACAATCTGCTGAGTCGTATTTGTATGCTGGTACTTAAAAGACTTTAATGTAAAATTCACTTCATGCCAAGTATTCATTTCGTGGGTGACCAGTTCTGTGCCTTGCGGAACCCCAAAGACAAAAAGGAGTCCCAGGCTCATTGAACCTGTATTAAAAGTCCTGGTATGTTTATGGATTAGCAAACATTGGCAAAGGCGCTTATATGTGTTTTGGATATAGAGGGAAAGGAGAGAGGGTCCTCTTTGAAAGCAAGAGTGATTAAGCACTAACAGATTCTGCGTCTGTGTTGAGGGTTGTTTTGTACTGTACGTGTGCTGCTGGTGGAAGGTCGATGGCTCCTTTCAGTGGCTTTGTGTCTGCTCTGTCTGCAGCGCAGCCCGCTTCTGTGTGTCTCACTGTCCATTGTGTGTTTACTGTTTCCACAGATGAAAAGCAGCTCCACACAAAGAGTGAAGTATCTGATGTCAGCCCAGCCACGGATCAGCTAACAGAAGACAAACATGGTAGGAGGCTGAGATGCTTTTTCCGTGTGCTTTAGCAAAGATACTGGGCCCAAATCTGACAGATAAGGGCTGCTATTGACAGAGCCACACCGACTAGCAGCACACAATGTGAGGACACGCTGTTGCTAGGTTCAGACATTTAAATAGTAGCAGATAAGGGTTTATTTGATCTTCCACGACACATTTTGAAGTACTTGGCTTATACTTAGAAATTTAAAGTGCAATGGCACCTGTGAATGGCTTATGACGACACTGTCTTAATTTTTGTGCGTTAATATAAACATATTGTGTTTTTGAAGAACCGAGCTTAACACCTTTTGAAGAGGAGGAGCTAATGAAGAAGTGGCAGGAAATTCTGGGCCCAAGTAATGAAGTTGTGGTAAGTTTGCTTTTCAGATTCAAAGCAGATATTGTGAAAAAGAACAGTGACCTGGGTCATCAAACAAAAGCGTCTGAATCATTAACAGACTTCACATAAATAGCCCCTGATACAAAGAGTTTAAATGATAATGGAGATGGGATTTACTGTTTCCCTGACAGGTGGCTCAGGTGGAGAAGTTTACTGAGAACAGTGGTCTGGGCATCAGTCTAGAAGCCAACAGCGGACATCATTACATCCGATCTGTCCTACCTGAGGGACCGGTCGGTCGCTGTGGCAAGCTGTTCAGTGGAGATGAGCTGCTTGAGGTATATTACTCGAACATTACATTTGTCATTAGTATTTGCAGAAGTTTTTGTTGTGTATATATTTGGGAAATTATTTGTTCATGGAGCTCAGTTTTAGTGCAGTACATAGTATCATACAGCAAGTCTAGAAGTACTGAAATTGACCATAATTGTCTTTGTGGTGCTTCCTTTGTAGTTATAACACAGTGCCTGACAACTGCTGTATATGCCAATAAGGCATATATGGGCTTCACTTATTAGGAATGATTCCTACCTAAAAATTCACCAACAGAGGATAAGCTTCTGTTATAACTTCACCTACTTCAAGGATGCTTGGGGAAGAGGGTTAAGTCTGGGGTGGTTACGGCTCATACATTTTCATCAGGCTCGAGGATGCCCCAATACAAGTTAAATGCAAAGTTTCCCCAAAGAAAGTGTAGGGTCTAAAAGGTCTAAAAACCTACTGTTTTCTGCAAGAGTGGCACCAACCTGCAGATTAATGTTGCTCCCTTTCTGCTTGGCAACTGTTGCCACAATAACTTAAGTCAGTGGTTTGCAAACTGTGCAGCATAGCAGGCTACTGGGAAAATATGCGGTGAATCAATGTTAAGTGAATATGATTTCGCTGGAGAAAATAAACAGGGATTTGCTACTGCAGCCGCGTCAAGCTTTTTTTAAAAAAATGAACTGGATTCTTTCGTATGGTTAATGATCCCCTCTCTCCTCTCGAGGACGGCTGGGGTGTCAAAGTAAGTTTGAGAACTGCTAACTTAGGTTGAAAAGGTGCCAGTACTGAGTTTACAACTTTTTCCGCTTCCCACACATAAATAAAATAAATAAGTAAATAAATAGATACAAGAAGTGCGTCTTGGGATTACTAAAATTATTCTTTGGCATTTTGCCTGTGTGTTTTTAGGAGGAATAGTAAGAAAATGTCCACAAAGATCTGCAGCAGAGATCCATTTAACTAAGGCTCAGCTGCTGAGAGGCACTTTATCCCACGTGATATGCAATCTAACCACTTGGTCCTGAGTTTAAACTCATATTATGATTAGTTTTAAGTTTTAAGATGAGACTAACCTTTCGTTTCTTAGGTCAATGGCATTTCCTTGATTGGAGAGAGCCACAAAGAAGTAGTGAGAATCTTGAAGGAGCTTCCGCTCCACGTGTACGTGACGTGCTGCAGGCCGGCCCCCGACCTTCAGACTGAGGTGGATGCTGAGCAGAAAGAATCAGAGGCTTTGTCCACAACATCTAAATTAAAGGTACCGGCACCTCCTGATGCTGCAGTCAGTTTAATACTTGCTTGTTTTGTACATGAGAAACTATCAAGTAAAAGGGTACAAACTTGCAGACTACACTTGTAGGACACTTTATTAGGTACACCTTGCTAGTACTGGGTTGGACCTCCGTTTGCCTGCGGAGCTGGTTTATTTCTTCATGGCACAAATTTAACAAGGCGCTGGAGATTTTGTTCTGACGTCATTCTCATTCTGATGCTCTGTTTGAACTTCAGCACGTCGTGTTGACCATGTCCACATGTCTAAATGCACTGAGTTTCTGCCATGTGATTGGCTGGTTAGATATCTGTATTGACACTCAGCTAAATTAGGTGTCCGGTGTATATTACTAAGAAAGTACTGTAGCAGATGATGCATATGCAGGCCTCTTTTTGAATGCACTACCACATCATAAAACGTGCTTTCCTGCGTGTGCATATAAAGCTATTTGAGAATGATACTCTTTAAGTCTTCCTTCTCTGTTCTAACCCCATCAACCATTATTAGCTTGCTGTCAATTGCTCTATCGGGTTTCCACACTGCCAGCCATGATGGATTAAGACTTAGTGATAAGCAGGGAAGGCTGAGCGTTTATTAAGACCAATTCTAGCAATACCTCAGCAGTAGCCAGCAACATTTGCTAGAGATATGAGACATCAAAAGCAGCTTTCCTTTGGGTAAGGGGGTTTTCATCTCTCTAGCCTTATCTGTGATAATGTACTAAGGCCCGAGCATCCCAAAGATATTTCCCTTTCATCTACTGCCAGAAACCTGAGCCAGAAACAGAACTAGAGGGGAACAGCCTATGGGTTGAGAGTCAAAGCGACGAAGGCATGGGGTTACATAGTGATTTTGGGCTTTTCCTTTCTGTGCAGAATCAAACAGACCTCAACGGTGTAGTGGTTGCCGAAGACTCAGAGGTGAACACAATAGCGGCGACACAGGGCAACGTGAGCGAGGAGGTGATAGGATCCCCTTTGGCTATGTGGGAGTTGCAGATCCAGAATATCGAGCTCGAAAAAGGAGAAGCGGGATTGGGATTCAGTATTTTGGATTACCAGGTGGGATTATGTTCTAGGGTTTAATAGAAATGTAACAAATATCAATATTCAGGTAAAAGATCCTTTTTTTAAAACATGTTTAGATGATGAGTTATACTTTTCTTTAGTTTTTTAAATGTGTCTACATTGTGTGTATTTCTGTCTTATAGGATACTTAAGCATGGCCATATTCACAATGCGGGCTAATTTTAATAGACGTAAAAAGCTCAGTGTTGTGTGTGTGGGTGTGTGAGAGCGTGTGTGTGTGAGTGTGTATTCATATCTTTGTGGGGACCAAAACTTGGAAGTTTACTATACTTGTGGGGACCAAAATCCTGGTCCCCACAAGTTTGAAGGCATTT
>VVHJ01003608.1:0-10941 GCA_015107715.1 Tylochromis polylepis | reverse complement strand
CCCCGTTTTGCTCTCGGTTTGTTTTGACACATCAGATGATGGCATACCTGGCACATTCTGTCTGCAGTTGGCGAGCACTGCGAGATGAGGAAGAAACCTGGTGGACACATGGTGCACTTTTCACACCGGGGTGGGTCCTTTTGAAAGTCACAGTACTCCTCTGATCCACAGGGTGAAGGGCATCCCAGGAGAGGCTGAGGAAAGTGAGCCTCCCCGACCACATCCATCACCTTGGAGTTGATGTCCACTTTGTGGACAGCGTAGGATTTCTGCAGGTGACTGCGGGCTTGGCTTTGCAGTCCAGCCAGTTGGCTCTCGAAGTAGCTCTGCAGCTCGCCCTTCAGGCCCTGGAAGGAAACCTGTTTGAAGGTGTCCGAGAGGAGACCGTACTGGGCCTTCACCACATCCATCTGCTCATACATTCGCTGCTGCTGCTCCAGGATCTCACGCTGCTGCGACAGCAGGGCCTCCTGCTGGTCGGCGAGCTTCTGCTGCAGGTCGCGGATGATAATCTGCTGGGCTCTCAGGGCCTCCACAAGCTTCTCCTGCCCCTTGGACAGCTGGAGGTGCAAGATGAGCGCATCTTCTGAAGGAACTTCATTCTCACCTGTCATGAAATAAATGCAAAGTGAAGGGAAAGAAAAACAGGGAGAAGAAATCGATTAGATGTCGTTAAGCCTTGTACTGAGGTGTGACTTCTCCAAACAGTGCTGACAGTAAGTGTGAACAGCCAGTGACTCCAGCGGCATAGCCAGCCACAGCCAAGTGTAGCCTACTAAAAGTTTCCTCTATGGAGCCACATCAAAGCACTCAAAATTTTCTGGGCAATTGACTCTGAGACATTTTTCCAGTCCAGCTACTCTTTGCCCTGCAGGTATCTTTTCTTTTTTTTTTTTTCTTTTTTTTTGGTGGGGGGAGGCTGTAGGTCAACAAATTTGTCCTTTGTCTCCAGAATACTCTTGCGTTGATCATTGGCGAGAGCCTGTAAGTCATTAAAGAGTAGCATGCATTTGTGCAATTAATAGACACACAGCTTTCAGTGACGGCACATCACTTTTTATGAAATTGCCAAGAGTCACAATGTGCACAGTCTGGATATTTTTTGCTGCTGGCATGCAGGGGCTTATAATATAATATGCTATAAAAATAAATAAATAAATAAAAACGTTCTTGATTTGAATGTTGGATGAGAATGTTGATGAACATAGCAGACCTGGCTTGATATCACATGTGAGCTGGACACCTAAAGGCGCTGCGCCAAGTTCCGACGATGGATATCCAAACTCCGGAAAATCCCCCAGAAACTGCGCGGCTCTGTCGGACAGATGTACAGGAGGCACGCTCTCCTCTGAACCGGCCAGACATCCTTCTCCCACACAAGCCACCGCTCGAGCTTTTGGCCGTATCCTCAGCGGCAGTCTGCACTCGATCCCTTTACAGTCTCGGGTGTCATTGCTGGGTTGAAATTGTTTCACATGAACAGCGCAGTCCGCATCGGTGCATCCTGCAGGTAAAACTTCAGGCGCACTCCTCCGAGTGCTGCCGTCGCTGTGCCGCCCGCGCAAAAGCAGCTGGGCGGCTGGAAAGGTCTCCGATGCCGCTCTTGGAGAGCTCGGGTACACGCGGTGTTGGCTGGCGGCTACATGAGCCGTTTTCCCATGCGTTGACGGGTTAAACTGCCGCGGGGGTCTGGAAGATCGGCTCCCCGGACAGTGCGCCCCGGTGCACGGTCTTGGATCGCCGGTGTCTCCGCCATAGCAGTGCGTCCCCCGGCAAATCTCCGCTACAGCTTGCGCGGCGTTATGCAGCGATACCCAGGAGAGTTGCAGCAACAGCAGAGATGTCAGTAAAAGCATTTTTGCATGTAATATGTGGGCTTACTCTGCCTGCAAAAGAAGGAAAGGCGAGGTAAGAGTCCCAAATGGAAAACCTGGAGGAAACAAAAATTTCAAAAGTGATAACTCAAGCCATCACTGATCTCCTTCTCGATTAAACCCACCTCTCTCACAACTGAAACAAACTTTACAGACTTGACAGCTCAACTGTGGACATTACCTTCAGCTCCAGGGTTTGGTGAGGCTGGCTTCTCCCGACCGTCACAAAGGAATTAAAAACACTGGACTCACGCATTACTGCCGGCTCTCTCCATGCCTGACCCACTCTGAGGGCTTCTGCACCACAATGTCAGTGTATGTGGCATTCCTGAGACTTAATTAGCATCAGGTTTCCCCAGCTACAAATTAACCCTTCACCCTCCCCTCTCCCTTGAGTTCCTCTCTGAACTGAAAGGTTTAGAAAGAATACGAATAAAATAACATTTTTGATGGCTAAAACTGAAACAGCCCTAATTTCAACCTGAAACAAATAAACAAAAGGGGGGGAAATGACATGCATTTTAAATGTAACTCATTTTTTCACGTTTCACTTTGCTCACTGTTGACTTTTCTTTGACCCTGTGGCCCTCTGAGTTGCAAAAACATACAGTACTTTTTGTTTAGCACACCGTGAATGTTGAGACAGCTGCTGGTCCTCGACCCAGTGTCCTTCGTGCTTTAGCACTGGTCTTGTCAACCCTTTTTATAGACAAAGCAAGCAGAGGTCAAACTTTTGTTGAAGAGACCTATGGCAGAAGTCAGGAATGTGAAAAACACATCTGGTTTTTGGACTCGCTCCCAATTTCTCTCTCTCTTTTTTGTTTTAGTGCTTCTGCACAAGCACATAAGGTTATCTGAGGATGATGTTTGCAGGGGTGTGATTAGTTAAGCAGTTCTGATATTACTGTCCTATTCCAAGGTCAGGGAGCCAAATAAATGGATGCAAAAGTTGCATGATCATATTTTAGTGAATAACCCAATATTTCACCAAATTTAGGAATATTTAAAGCAAAATGCTGTACATTTTACAGCATCGTGGGTACAGACTCTTAAAAATGTAAATTTTTATGTTTACATCACTCATTTATAAGTTTTGTGTTTATTATTTCAGGATTTCTGAGGAGTTTTTTTGTCTTTAGACTTTGATTGTTGTGGACGTGTTTGTGTGGATGTGGTTTCCAGTGTTTGTGTGACTGACAGCAGAGTTAGGGTTTAGCAAAGGAAAGGGGATGAATGAGGCTCCTGTAGCGATTAATCACATCCAGCCACTGTTTCTATTCAGGGTGGCTGTTAAAAATGTTGAATCCAAAAGATTTCCTGTACCCATCTGGTGCAAAGAGGAGAGGAACTGAGGCGAGGCAGAATTCAAGAAATACAAGTAGCTGTGTCCAGAGTGCAACTTTTCATCTTCAAAGTTAAGACAAAAGGTTACTAAATTAATGGCGGCCAATCAAACGGCAGTAATTTACTGTAAAGCTTGTATTCTATAACACACAGCAGTGTAAATTTGACTAAAGAAGGCCCACTGTGAAATTAAACAGTTTAATGCTGGTAAAAATGTAACGTGATTTTATTATAACAGAATTGTGACCTTTTCTCTTATAATTTTGACTTTCCATGTCACGTATTGGGCATCTTTGCTCACTTTTTTCGATTCAGCCAGTCACAGCAGTCATCCTAGCCCGCGTTAACAAAAACAAACCTCACTTTTCCTCATTTATTGGGCTCAGATGGCAAATAAATAATTCAGCCAAGCAGAACAAGGAGGGCTGAATCAGAAATCCATTTGTATGTTCTTGCATAGACATACGAAAACATCCAGCTAACAGTTGGTTGTTATCCCGGTGCAAACTTGCGGTGTGGATTATTGCACCACAAAGATGGAGAGGGAAAAAAAACTGCAGGTTGGCAGGTTTACACCTCCCACTGATTTCCGTCATGTTTGGCATGTACAGTACAGCAAAGTAAAAACAGAGGGCACTAAAAGACTCCTGTATGCATCACATTTCACGTCATCTCAGTGACGGTTTCTCCTCTGCAGCACTACATATCGTTTTGCAAGGTGCCCACTGGTTTTGTCATTATCACCCCATTTCCTTTTAGTGCCCAGGCACAAGAAATGTATCTCGAGGTGTGTTGGAGCGCTCAGAATACAGACTAATGGCTAAAAAGAATGCCCTACACCTCACACCTTACCATATGGAGTTCTGCAACTTTCAAGCCAACAGACTTTTCTTTGTGCAGTAGAATTCGAGCCTCGACACTGCAGATCCCCCTTTTAAGCGCACAGTTTGATTAAATAACTAAAAAATAACAATCCCGTTCAGCTTCTTGGCTCGGTGCTATGATGTATGCGCTGCAACATATGCTGGCAAAAAAGCATTATCAGAATCAGCTCTGCTGGACCACCCTCAGTCTCTGAGGAGAGAGCACAAACGCACAGCGGAGCAGAAAAAAATCACCTCACTCTCTGCTGCCGAGCTCCACAACCGTTAATCAGTGTATTTATTTGAGAAATGTTCTCCGAGGCACCGGCGTGCTTGTGTTTGGGAGATGTTTAGAGCTAATGGGAGGCTGCCTTTGGTGTCCATCTGTTTGTCAAGCCCTGAGAGAATGAGGAAATGAGGGTGGCTGGGACACATGCTTGTACCCAGGGTGTTTGTTTAATACATCACGAGTCATGAAAGACTCTTGGAAGCATTCAAGGTTATTTGGCTTCCCCCCCGTGGTGCTCAGCTTTACCATATGATGATGGGATTTTGCCACAGACAGGGTGGTCTGTCTTTGCCGTCGGAGCTCAGGCTGGTCTTGAGGGGAAATGGGACATAGAAGTGCTAATATTAGTAAAAAAAAGAAAAAGAAAAAAGAAACCATTAATACAGACTAATATAGTCCTGGAAACCGAGGGAGGAAATCAAGATAATTTTTCTGTTAGGCCTAATTTCGCATTCATTTTTCTTATATTGTATGTGAATTGAGGATAATAAAAAAAAAGAGATCAGAAATCTTGTTTTTGGCCTCCCAAGATGACTCAAGGAGAAATGCAAATAAATATAGCGATCTGCGTCTGCATGGTCAGATAAGCGAGTGAGAGGCTATTCATAGTTTGACAGTTTAACTCTCCTTGGTTCCTCCTAAAGATAACTGACTTTGCTGCATCACATCGTTACCCTAAGGCAATTCTTCCTGATTTTAAGAATAGAAAAACAGATTTCGTGTAAATTAATGTATTTTAGTGCACTCTGCTTACATTTAGGTTTGTTAGAGGTTGTACAGCAAATAATATATTTCATTAGGCGACTGTATTTTCTCACAAGAATACAGACAAGTAAAGCCAAGCTGAAGTCTCTTTCACCACTACAGCGTGCCACTCCTGTCTACAGACTTGCTGTAAATCAGTTTCAGCGAGGTGAATTATTAACCAAGACCCGTCACATTCCTCCCGCTGATTCAGCCTTTCTCTCGATCCAACCGAGGCATTTCTTTTTTCTTTCAATAAAAAACTTCCCAGTCTGCTCGAGTGGCTGTCAGTCACCCTCAAAGTCTTGGTGAGAAGCCACAACACATTTGGGATTTCTCCCTCTCTGTCCCCGTTGGCACAGTTACAGTATAGTGCAGATAAGGAGCACTGTTAAGGAGGGGATGGACCAACGCTGCCCAGACAAGACTGTTGTGAAAGTGCTGAACTCTGTGGCAGGAATGCAATGACAGGTCTAGACCTGAACTTCCGCGTTAAGCAGGAAGAAGTCAACAGTCAGACAAATGCAATCTTCAATCTACTCGCACACCCAAAATCTGCCTGCTGATGACTTTAATTTTTGGTGTCAAGCTTAATTAGAGAATAATATTTTGAAGTGGAACTGATGTCGATGAAGCTGTTATCTTGAAACTTACTGGCGAAAGAAAGGATTAACACATTTTAAAAAGGTGAGTTTCATCTCTGTTAACTTGGATGTTGTGCCTTTGGATATAACGGTAACAACTGAAGCTGCTTTCCTCTGAACAAAGAGCAAGAACATTGTTCGTTGATGTTTGAGCACATCATAAGTGAGGATTATGGTCGCTGTTGTGCTGAAAAAAACAAACAAATAACAAATGAGAAATTTCTTTTTAATATATGTATATTCAGCTATAGCAGAATAATTTAGCTTGAGGACGTTATGTAGAGATATATTGCAGACGATAATCTTAGACATCCTGTCAAACTTTGTGAGTGACAGCATGCGCTGACAGAAACTCTCAAAAGGTTTTAAATTCTTTAGTACGAGAAATTAAAGAAAACTGTTATGAGAAGATTTTTTTTCTCCATGAAATAAATAAATAAATGTTTTAATTTGGTGAAAAGAATGTAAGTTCATATTTTTCCAACTGGGTGGATCCCGCTATGGTCTCATAATGCTGTATGACTCAATAACCACATGAAACTCATGGGGCTGGCCTCTTATATTAAAGTTAATAGTGCTGTCAGTTTGTTGTTGATGACAGGAACATTTTGTATATTTGGCTTTTGGCGTTTTTAGCATTAAATCATGTCACAAAAATATGAACTGAATTTGTTATGAGTGTCGCTGAGCGCGTACTTTCAGAGCACGCGCTGGCTTTTAGTCAAGGGGGGTGTTTGCTGTTTCTCAGAGATGTTAGGCAAGAAATTTTGTTAAGGTTACTGACTCTAGTAGGTTTGAGTCTGATTTTGAAACCTGCTTCAGCAAACAGAAAGTGTTTTGATTATTCATTTTCATACTCTTCAGTGGTTTGTGCCTGCTACTCACCCTCTAATTTGCCTACTTTGCAAAAAGAGTACATCAAGTTCTGTACACACATCTGCTTAAGAGTCAAGCACAGAAATGTGATCCGATCATAAGAGGGAGAGTTTTTGTATGTTATGATAAACACTGGAGTTGATGTCTGCTTTTGATTTTCTAGCCTGAAGCTACATATGTGTGGCACGTAAAAGGCTGAGACATGTATTTGAGATTATTGGGGAAAGGGGGGGGGGTGTTCTAGAGGAATGCAGAAGCTATATCTATAAGGTATTTTTAGATTTGCTGTTTTTTTTATTATAACAAAGTACAACATAGAGTTGCCACTTTTCCCAATGCACTCATTTGATGACCAACAATAAAATTTTAGAACCAGGTCATAAATGTCCTTTGTCTGACAATCAAATAGTGAAGAGTGTGAAGAGACATTGACACGCTTTTGTGAATAGAAAGTGTGAAAATGTGACGAGAAGTTCACAAACATGAACTCTGTTGCACTAAATGAATATAGTGAAAGGCAAATAAAGCTACAGAGCTTGCAAAGGAAAAATTCCTGGTGTTGTTAGTTTGGTTTCTTTGTAGAGCTATTACTCATTCATAAATGGGAAACTGGGGTGACTTTGAACAGTTTGGCTGTGCTGGTCTTCAACTTCTGAGATTCCAAGTTTCTCCAGTATTGATGATAAAAATCTTTGGCCAGATTTCTTTGAAAATCCAAGTCGACTCTGATTTAAAAGGCGCTTTAATCATGGCCGTTTCCTTGTGAGGTATTATTGAATATTTGGTCAAATGTAGGGGTTTTTTTTCTTCTGTTTTCTGTGAACAGCCGATTGATTACAACTCCACAGACTGTAGAAATAATCAATGTAGCTTCCAGATCTAAAACGTATTTGTTCTAGAAGCCACCAGGGGGCGACTCCTCTGGTTGCAAAAAGTGATGCTGTTCAGAAAAAAAACAACAAAATGACTTTACTTCTTACTTAATTTAATACATCAGTAAACACTCTCTCCAATCATAATTCTTACTTTAAAGTCTCATTTAACACAATACAACACTGACTTCATTAATTTTAATTATAATTATAATTATAATTAATTATACTGATCATAAATAATTTCCATTTAAAGTAAAGTAGATGCTGAAGTAGGGTATAGTTCACGGCGTGTCAACATTGTTTTCGACAGAAATTCTTGTTTTCAAATTCACAGACACTAAATGCAAACAGCTACTGTAGCTAGGTAAGCTCTGCCAAAGAACACCAAACTCATCGTCTAAAGCTTGAAAATATGAAGTCATGAGTACATTATATTAAAAAAAAAGTTGAATGTGGATTTGGCCAACTTTTAACAAAGCTAGGATACCTTCAAGCTTCAGAATCTCACGTCCTCAAGGTCACGTTTGAGGAAAACTAATTAGTCCACCCATAATCATACTAGTGGTGTTGCAATGACTCTGAGGTTAACACCTTTATCTGTTGTATATCAGCTGCAGGATCGCACCTACAAATAGCAATGAAAAAGTCCCTTCCTCACGTTGTCTCTGAGATATCACTCCCTCCTTAGCGTCTTAGACACTAAGGAGGGAGTTTCTTAAAATTGGGTCAATTTGTTTTCACCAGCGGAAACCATCTTGTTTTCACGGTCTGTTCCTGCCACTTCTCACTTCTCCTCTCCGATCTGGGAGCGGTTAATTTCATGCATTTGGTGTCAAAACACAGCCTCTCAGCAAAATCTGATCAACTGACTAAACTTCTCTTCATGTGACTTTAAAACTACTGACTAGAAGTAGCACCAGATGTTCAGAGTTTGTGTTCTTTTACTCGAAATGTCTTATATGCCGACCACGAATAGGTGAAAAAAAGTGACATAATGAGAATTGAGGAAACAGTACCATGAAATTTGCAGGCAGCTGCTTGTGTCACCATTTCCGACACCATTTCAACACTGCAAATGACAGGAAGTTTACCCGTTACCACTTCCTTCTGGGGGTAAACCGTTTGTGTTAAAGGTGGAGGATTGCACTCACGTGTTACAGCAGTGAACCCCACATATGTACGTCACATGGAAATTATGGTGCTCAAACAAATTCTGTCAGTGTGCAGAGACGTTTTAGTTTATGAACTGTGCGATTTGATATATGACACCAGAAGATTAACAGTTTCTCGTGAGCTTCCAGCACACAGCATCTGTTAGATGTTTGAAACAGTATTGATCCTGTATAAACTCTTTCCTGGAACACAATCAGTCACTCTTGTCTCCTACACAGTGTCAATGAGAGATGCACCCTTGTGTCTTTTAATTAAATTCCAGCAATTAATTTTTTTCTTGTTGGATCTAAATGTCATTAAATACATTCCAGACACTGTGATGAGTGAAAGCAGGGAACTAAACTGCAGAATCGCCCAATATTTCTCTCTCTAATGGACGCTACCACAGCAGCAGAGAAAAGATGTAGACTACAGGATAGTAATGCAAACATCTGTGCAGAGAATCTCTTTGCATGAGTTGAACCAATTAGATCAGGGCTGGGTGGAGCACATAGGTTGCAGCCAGCCCCCAGCCTTCCTCTCGCACACCCCATGAAGCACTTTTAATTATTGTTTAATTTACGAACCCAGTCAGAAATAAGAAGAAAACGCATTACATAACAGACTCATGCACGTTGTCATGCTTAGTCACCCTCTAAAGATTCATACAGAGCCTGAAAAAAAAAACAACATAAAAGGGTAGCCCATGCTAGGCATTCTCGCAATATGAGGTCTGGCTGAGACACAAAACAAGTACGGCGCATCGGTTTCTTAATCAGTTTAACCGCACCAAGCTTGAGACTAACCCCAGCAATTTATAACTGACCTGAGGCAAACCGAAGCTTTTATTTATGCAGTTTAATCACGGTCCGTCAAAATTAGTAAAACCAGCAACACCTGGGTTAGCTGGTAAGATGTCTTGATTAAAAACCGTTTTAAAGACAAAAGCTCACACTTTTTTTTATTGCTTTGACCGTAACAGTGAATCAGGTGTTACTCAGTAACTGTGCACTGCCATGCTGACATCATTGTGACGTCAGATTACATTATTGAGTAATCTGTATAAAACATTATGCAAAGTGGTGCTGTTTTTTTTTTCACATTGGCTCACATTGAGATATTTAGATAAGCTGGATGTTTTTACTATCACCGCGCTATCTCAGAATGTTAGCAGGATAAGATCTGGCTCAAAGCATTAACTGCAGCTGAGTCTCATGTTCTTCTTTTATATTGTTTCACAAAGTGAAAGTTCAAGTGCAAGTACAAGTTCTGATCAGTGAGATCGTTTGACCTGATAATGGTGCTAAATGTACTAAAGATTCAGACTCATTCTAATTAATTAATATTTGTATAGTGCATGACAACCAAGAATATTCATGTCTTATTTCTTTCCCGTCAATCCCTTCAGTAATTAGTAACTACTTAATAGATAAGTAGTAAAAGTCATGGAAATTGGTGATTAATCCTCTGGGGATCATGACTAGTATACATTTTATGGCAATCTGTCTGGTAATACAATCAGGCACAAGCAAATGTTTACTTGTTTTTTTGTAGCATTGAGGTCAGTAGACAGAAGGTGAGAAGGTGGAACCAGTGAGTCCGGATGGTTTACTGGTCATGAAACTCATCTAATTAATTAATTCAGAAGTGTCAGCAGTTACCCAGTCATTCCTTATGTTAACAAGCCTTTAGATAAGGTAAGATAAGATAAGATAGACTTTATTAATCTCACGAATGAGAAACTCGGTGTTGCAACAGCTCAAGTTACAGGTAGGTACAAGGGGGGTAGAAAAAGGTGCACAATCTTCAAGAGTAGGCACAATATACAATATAAAATACCATAATTATAATAAAAAATAAAATATTAAGTGTCAGGAAGACACGAAGTACAAGGTAAAAGTGCAAGTACTATTTCAAGTGCAAGTACTACTTCACTTTGTTGTACAGCCTGACTGCAGTGGGGATGAAGGAGCTGCGGTAGCGCTCCTTCCTGCACGGAGGGAGTCTGTCTCTGACTAAAGGAGCTACTCAAGTCCTCTATAGTCTGATGCAGTGGGTGAGAGGGATTGTCCATGATAGATGTTAGTTTGGCTAGCACCCTCCTCTCCCCCACCTCCTTCATAACTTCTCAGTTATGAAGAAAAAAAAGAAATAAAAAGAAATCCCTTTTCAATTTAACCCTTAATTCTCACACGGTGCTTCCAGGTAGGTTTTTTTTTTTTTTCTGAAAAATGCAGGCTTTATGATTGGAGTTTTCCTCTTTTTATCCCTATCAAAGTT
>VVHJ01003606.1:0-11702 GCA_015107715.1 Tylochromis polylepis | reverse complement strand
GAGGAACGTGTACTTGCAATAAGCAGACAGTTTGAGCCGTCGGCAGAGGGAGGCCGAGCGGTCTGAGCTGGTGGGTGGAAATGAATAATTCCACAGTGTCTGTCTGGGTCCCCTCAGCCTCCCCAGATCTCATTGTTTCTGAATGCAGAGTGTACTTGGCGTGGCCTTCACTCACGCTGTCTGGCTGTTTGTAACCTGGCCTTTCTCTGCTTTGACAGACAACCTCGTTGTCTGTGAAATCCAGTACGACTGCAACGTCTCTGCCCCCTGTCTGCAACCCTGCTAATTAAAGCTTGATGCGACCCAACAGTCTCAATTTGTCTGCGGAACGTTATCATCGTTTCCCCTCTGCTATTTACAAACAATGAGAATAGAGATAAAAATGGAAAGCCTGTCAAGCAGGAGGGGAAACTTGATTTTTTTTTTTGAAGCTTTAAATGATTATTTGAGTTTTAAATTAGCATGCAACAGATTATTTTTTTTCTTATTTACCATATGTGAGAATTTGCTGCTTATCTCATATCTTTGGACTACTTGTTGGCTGAAACGGTTAAACTTTGGTCTTGGGGAGCTTGTGATGAACAGCCTTCACATTTTCTAAGAATTTTCAGATGAAAGGATTAATTGGTTAATAAAATGAGGCAATTAACCAACTGCTCCTTAATTAAAAAAATAATTAATAGCAGGTGTGGTTTAAATAAAGGCGATTCTCAAACTTGCACTCGCACTCTGTTTCTCATTTGGATGGCAGCTTTTAAACTGGATATGCATTCTTCCCAACATGAGAATATTCAGGGATTTCTGTATTTTTCTACATGTTCTTATTGTTAGCCCTCTTGGCCATTAGATGAGGTGTGCGAGAACGCGCGTTGTGAACGAGCATGCGCTCATACGTGCATGTGTGCATGTCTGAGCAATTTGATTTTTCTCTTTGTGTGCATGCGAAGCGGACGTGAAGGCATGTGCCTTTTCTCTCCCATCCCTCCTCCGTTCAGCCTCGGCAAGGTCTGAGCAAAGCCGGAATAAAAGGGGAGCGAGAAGAGGAGAAAGTACTCCCACAGTTGATTTGACTATTGTGAGGGGGAGGAACACTATTTCCATTGATGCTCTGGATGCACGGCTCAAACCCCCAGAAGCTTTAGGAAGGGAGCTCATTCAAGGCTTGGTGTGACCCAGAGGACTGATTTGGAAGATGGGTGTTGAGCCCATTGTGGGGACGGTGGGAACATTGTTCCCATTCCACTGCTTTAATACTACTGTGAACCACTGGCTCTGTGAGATGGATGGGCTCTCAGGTTGTCTGTTTTCGCTCTAAAGACACTGGAGAGGTCTTTTATAGTGGAAGTCTCTTGAATCTTCCAAGTCAAAGAGATCGTTTCTGTACTTTCTTATGAAAGAACCTATTGCAGTTTTTAGACAGAATAGATTAGTTTTTGTGTTTGTTTGTTTTTTTTGGAGGGGGGGGGGGTTTCTGTGAAAAAGGAAAATAAAAAATAAAATGTTGTAATATGGAAAAGTAATTTTAGCATCTGCTGTCTTTGCTCTCAGAGGAATCATAGTTGAGTGACAAATCATTAACAGAGCTGGCCGTTGTTCAAAGGTAAAATCACATATATTTACCTTTGATTTTGGTATGGCTGCAAAGAAGAAAGAACAGGATGCCGTACCTCTGCAAAAACTTTAATATCGAAGAGATCAGTGTGTTGGCCCCAAGCCTCCACCTGCAAGTCAAGTCAGTCCGCTTGAAATAGGTCAAGAAATCATAAATCACAATTTTTTGCAAAAAATGCTTTTGCTTTAGAGCCTGTACAACACATTCCTGCCTCTGTTGTAACCTTTGATTTAAGGACAAAAACTGCCCTTCAAAAATGAAAAAACAAAACAAAACAAACTTAGAACAGGGCATCAGCCGGCACTGATTTCCTTTCTGGATTCCTTTGGCTGTAGCAAGTAGTTTGATTGCTTAAACCTTCTGGATGGTATTGACAATGTAAGAGCACTTACATTTATCTGGCATTCCTCAGAGTGGATTTGAATTTTTTAAAAATATAATGCAGAAAGCATCTTGTTAAATCAACAGATGGCAGGTTTGTACTTCACTGGTAACCTGACATGCTACTGAACCATCGAGGAAATTGTCACCAGTTTGCCAAATAGGTTACATGTAACCTGTTTGGAAAAGGAACGGCATTTTTCATAAAATAATTAGCATGTTATTGCATGAGACATTTGATTAACACACACCAAAACTTCATCGAATAAAATCAGCGAACTATAACACGTCGCAGTCTGAGGGGCTTCGAAAGCTAGCAAGAAGTTTGTGATTCCAGGCCTATGTAACAAAAACCAAAACTGTGTCTAATTAGCATTATCTTCATTTTCAAAAGATATTTGTCAAGTGATTGGATGAACCATCTATTTAAACACCCAGGAGAAGAAGGTGAGCACTTCCTTGTATGTTGTTGATTGAACCACAGCTCTCATGATCGTGATCTATTGAATCTTGCAAGAATTCAGCTGCCTTACAAGGTGAATGAACGCCATACTTTCTCAACATCCCCTTCACTCGTTTGTTTCCATGTAGGCGTTGAAGAGCACTGTCTGAAAAGTTGCTGCACAGTTTCCTGTAGGTGTCTCTTTGAACTGAGATCTGGTAAAAAGCAAAGCCTGAGCATGATAATATGTATTTTCATTCCTCTTTGGAAGCCTCCGGATTGTTAAGTTTTGCCGGTTTCTCACCAAGTCATGTGGAAATTCAGGTATGTGGAGCAAAAAATAAATACAATGGAAATTGGTTCTCTGAAACCTGACCTAAGCCTGAATGAACAAAGCATAAATAAACCATGTTGGGGTCGACAGAAGTCCTGGTATTTTTCATTCATACACTTTAAACATAAAACTGGGCGGGCTATACTACTAGGAGTCTATAAAAACTACAAAACTCGGCTGTATTGTTAAGTGAAACTCATACTTTTGCTTTCGAGTCGTCAACATTCCTCTCAGGGATCTCAGAGCTTCAGGTATTTTGCTTCAAAAAGACCCATTGTGTGCAACTTTTAGAAACCTCTCCTAATAGACTAAGGCTCGTTTTTACTCTGGCGTACCCTCTAAAATGATTATATCTCTTCAAATGGAGTCTAAACTCCTTTCTTGAGTTTGTGCTCTGTGAAGTAATAGGTTTGAAGGAGGCAGTCCAAACAAGGCTTAAACTGATATACAGAGGCAACTCATGCAGTACTCATCTAGCTTTTTATTTACATGCTGACAGGAAATGGAACGACTATATACATTATTTGCTTTTGTTTGAGACTATTTGGCATTCTAAGAAGCTGCCATTATTCAGTATGTGACTTCAATAGTACCAGCCGGTTTGGAGAGTATTAACTAAACCTGATGAGAATTCCTGATGTGTTTATTTGACATTCGTTTACAGTATTTTAGATTTTTATTAACAGCCTCTGATAGGTCGTAGAACTGGCTCATTAGAAAGCGCAGCACATGCATCTCTGCCCGTCAGCAATCTGGTGTTTGTGAGCGCGCCTGTTTGTTTGTTTGAATATCCGTGTGTTTGTGTCCGAACATATGCGTGTCTGCTTCTGTTGTGTACATTTGCAGTAATGGCTAGAAAATCAGCAGCAGTTAGTAAAAGTGGGCAGCTGGTCTCCGATTATACTGTTACCCACATCCCCACATTCACGTAGCATGTATAATTGGACAACCACATGTCAGGATGCGATGTGCAGCATGAGCCTAATGATTTTGCAGCACTAAATACGATTCAGTGGTGTTGTCCTTCTTCCAGATAATGGCTTGAAATGTAATGCAAGAGAAGAGTAGAGAATGACAGAGTAGTCCTGGGATCCTGAGAGCGCTGTGGGATAGTTGTCATCATTTTTATGAGTCTATGATGTATGAAGGTTGAAAAAGTCCTTATTATTGTACAGGAACAGTGAAAATATGGTTAATATTATGCTGCCATGATGTTATGTGCCCTGTAAGCACCCACTCTTTCCTCCCACAAATACCCGAAACATTTCAAAGCATTTCCAGAACAAAGACTAGAAGACAGTAGAAACAAAAACGCAACTTTTCACTTGTAGCAACAACTTTAGAAGGACAGAAGAGAAGATGTAAAGGAAACGCCTCCCTGGGAATTTTTAATTGTATTTTTCTTTTGATACAAGGAAATGACTGCCCCTCTTTTGAGATAACATTTATAGAAAGATGGAGAACATTATAAATAATGTTATAAATACTGGCGATATCATCACAGTATATTTGTTATTTGAATAATGAATAAAGTATTAACTTTGTGTTAACTTTGTATGCACGCTGCAGCTTCCCTGCTGGCAACACATGCTTGGAATGCCACAAACACAACAACCAGCTGATCGAGCCAGGTAGAGCGTAAACAAATACACAAATAACTACACGTGACAAATACTTATGTTTTGTGTGTCTGAAAGAAAAGACATATCAGCCACCATGTTGTAATATCTGATTTTTAAACTGCCAAGTATCGGTATCGGTATCAGTCGTGTCTTAAAAATCCTATATCAGCTGGGCTCTGCTTTGCTGCTTTGAACTAGTGGATAATGCCACGTCGACAACTCCAAAGCCAAGTATAGCTCCAGTAAGATCAAATGCGCTGAAGTGCACTGACACAGATATCCCACATGCTGTTTTTTGTTGCTTTTTGATGTCTACTTTGTCATGCTGTTCGCCCTTTGTTTTTTTTTCTGATTTCCCTTTAGTGTGACAAGTTCACATTTCCCCATCTAAATGTTTTATGCAGTTTGTATTATCGCTGCCCTGACCAGATAACAAGAGGCATGCGTGTTGAATAATTACTTATCTCTTCAGGTACCACACTGAAATCCGCAAAAAAACCCTTTTGTTACCTAATCTTCACAGCTGTGTTATTCTTCAGCTCAATCCAAAACAATCAAGACCTGCTGTCAGCCTTCTCCAGGAAATCAGCATATATAGACGAGTACTTTTACAAGATGCAGCATGGTTCTGAATTGAGAAATGAGGGACAAAGGGAAGCAACAACAGAGCACATACACTTATTTTGTGTGGCAGCTACAGACCTATTTCACATCTGAGGTGTCAAAACATTTCAGCATTTTCAGAGAGAATCCGATCAGGCTATTATTCATTGTCCACGTCTGTTTTTGTTGTTGTTGTTGTTTTTTTTCCTTTCCATTTGACCTGAGTAGCAATGAGCACTCAGCAATACTCCAGCTTAACCTGACAGACTTTCAGGAGAAATTATTCTGCCGTGTCTTTTGACCTTTTTGTTTGGCTCTTGCCAGAAATCTCTTGGTTTTAAGCCAACAGGCAGACCGGAATTTGTTCTTTTTCTCCGCCAAAGTGGCTGATTTGTGATTCATGCTGCGTGCGAGCTGTATACGCTCAATTCTGGATATGAGGCTGACAGGGGAATAGTGCTGCAAGACTGTAGCCTTAATTAAGGACTCATTAGCTAACAGGTGCTGAACACTGAGAACATATACAACCACAGGTCTGAAATGAGCGTAACAGTGAGTGCAGGCCCTTCAGATTATGACCATAGTACTTATTTGAAGTTGAACATTGAACAAAGGTTGCTCTGTCTTTGGCCACTGACAAGTCTGACGGGCAAGTCAACAAAGTGGAACAGAAAGCACGACATGTCTACGCTCGGTCCCCTCTGGCTTTAAGTGTTCAATCAGAAACACATTTTTGTGCCCCTCTACCTCTATAGCACTGCTGAGTTGGGTCCACAGTTAGCTTTGGTTACTATGGCGATAGAAGTGGCTCTCGTTGGGGGCAGGAGGGTCTGCTTGAGACTGAAGCAGAAAGAGAAAGAGAGGAGTGTGACAGTGATTAATGTCCTGGCAGAAACAGAGACAGTCAACTCTCAGAGCCCCGTTGTCACCGTCAGAGTATTAAAAAGCACGCCGCGCCCAGCACCTCGTCTCAAAAGCACCAGAATGGCTAGAGGTTTAATCACAGTCATGTGAATTATTTATTACATAAAAATCTATTACTTTTTGACTTGGTGGATGAAAGTGAGAGTAAATTGAAATGTTGGATTAAGCCAAGAAGGAAATGAGAGTCACCTGCGTGTCTCCTAAAATCAGTCCTCTCCATCCAGCTGATTAATGGCAGAACATTTGTCTCAGCATCTTGCACTGAGGTAAATGCATCTTATTCCAAAAACATCAAACAAGTCGAAGTGGCCTGTTTTTTCCCCCAGGTGGCGAGGGGAGAAGGGGCTACTGTTGAGTCACATGGCTCTCCGATTACCGTGCAGCCTGTTAACAAGGAACCGAAGTGATGGAAGACCGTGGGCCAAGCGTCTGCATGATAGAGATAAGCGGACCACCACATCCAACCCCTCCACCCCCAACAAGAACACTCAGGAAATACTATGCCTGGATATTTAACCAGCAGGGTTCAATGATGGAAAAAGTTTAGTATGTGGCTCATAAACATTACCCTATTTGAACAGTCCACCTCTATATTTGCACAAAGAAAACCCCACTCACGTGCACAAACCGTGCTTGTATTGGACGCACTTTTGTATGGGAAAAAACTGTCAAAGCTTTGTCATGGTAACTGTCCCTCTATCATGTGGCCCACCTGGATCCTTAGGCCAATTAGAGCTCCTTTTCAGGATCTTCTTCTCTTCCTGGGATTTTGCACATCACTGCACTTTTCCTTCCTCTGCCTTTTTTTACTCCGCCAACCCGCTGCAACACTGTGGCTGAAATCCTCTATACTGTCACTATACTGCCCAGTGTGTGAGAGTCATGTACTGCTGTTAATCACCTTCAGTTACCTCTGCACCTGGAATCCATGTCCACCACCTACAGACATTTTTTGCTCTCTGTTACCTGACCCTCTGGGTTTCCATCTCATGTTGGTTACAGTGCAGTGACTGTACAGTGCTTGTGTGAGACCTTTTTTTTTAAAGGCATGAAGAATTGGCTCCACATACATAGGCAATATTTCAAGAGATAACATAACCTTGCCATGTTCCCTAAACCTACAATGCTTAATATATTTATTAGACCACCACCCAATGTAAGGTTTATGTTTAAATTAAAAGAGTATTGATGATTATTAAATTCATATTTTATGCTTCTGTAACGGTTAATCCACCAGTATGTGCAACGTCTTTAATCCAAATGATATTTTTAAATCCAAACTACAGATTGTTATACTGTTATTTATTAATTTTCATATTTACAGCCTTAGAAAAAAAGCTGAAAAAAAAAACCCCAGTAAAGCACAGCATTGTCTTTTAATTAGGATGCCAGATTACTGGCATTTCATTACATTTCTAAACAGGAGTGTCTGACAGTTTTATTTGTGTTCTCCTGTGTTTCTGACAGGTGGTCTAATAAATTTTGTTAAGCACTGTATATGGCTTCGTCAATGGACTCCAGTGCAATAAATGGGAGGCTAGGTTTTAGGTTTTTAATTTCTGTTTACAAAAGGCTTAAGAAACACAGCAGGAAAGCAGTGGAGCACTTTCTAGCTATGTGTAAATCAGATGGTGGAAGTTTGATGGCAGAGTAAATGTCTGCCCCCACTCACAGCAGATTGCTCTTGCTAGTGTTGGCCAGCAGCCCCATTCATCACCCGCCATGAGCAGTTTTCTTTCAAGCATGGCTCAGGTCCCAGTGGAGGTTTTGAATGTGTAGTGTCCCTCTGAATGTTAAATGTATTGTTAAACAGACATTTGGAGCAAGGACTGAGAACACCTTATTATTTATCTATGTGTGCTCTCATTCATGTCTCAGCTCTCATATTTTTTTTAACTCTTTTGCCCATAAAGACAACATTTGATGACCTCCCCTTTACTCTCAATAACAAGTACAGGCACCTCAGTATATATCAATAAAGATGTGGTTTGACGACCGTTAGAATACCCCCAGTAACTTCTGTTCTGTAAGCAGGCCTAAAATATGACAGAAACCACTCAATTTAGAAAAGAGCTTCAAGGGTTACTCCTAGTAGGCTTTCAAGGGGTGAAGAGTTAAATTAATTTCAGACCTTCACTTACTAGCATTTAGACATTTTAGCCACTGACTGTACATAAAATAATCACATAACCATCATGATTTTTTTCTGGATTTCTGTGTTTTGGCTGTGATTTTGTGTTTTTTAAGAATTACTTGGATGAGGATGATGTCATAAGCTATTGCTAGCTAGCAAGCTTGGTTAGCAAGCTGCACACACAAACTCTATGTAATGCACAGACACAGATACTTACCACTTAGCTTTCAGTCACACACACACACAAAGGGGAAAATTGTGCATTTCTGTCAGTCACTGTGAAACTGATAGCTAAAGCCTAGAGACCACTCATGCACGGCTAGACCCTGGCCTAGGCGTTCATGACTGGTCTCTCCTAGACTGGTTTGAGCGCAGGCTTTTGGCAGTCGCTAGTATAAAACTGGTCACAAAGAGGTAAGAGTCACCAAAAAACTTCATCGCCATTGCTTTAGTTGCTTGCGGGTTGTTGTGGTCGCCAGTTTGCATGGAAGACGTTGAACTGGCTGGAAACAAACTACTCATCAAACGGCAGTGACCGTTTGCCTTCGAAGTAAAACATGCATCTTTTTGAAATGTGCTGATTGCAGCATTAAAGCATTAAAGTTTACTTTGAGACGAGTGTTTGCAGACGAGCTGGAATTTGCCATTAGTTGTCAGCCACATGTCACATTTTTCATTAAATACTAGAGGCTCAAGCTCAGGTGTCATCATGTGAAAAAAAAAACCATATTGAAGGATTGTTTGCTGATACAAAAACATGTTAATACCTAGAATGAATATCAGCAACGCCAGTGAAAAAGACTGAGGAGTGCAACTTAAAAAAACAAAGTAGTAACACGAGGGAATAATTTTAGATTTAGGCCAACATGCATATCCTAAACAAGTGAAGGAATAAAATGCATAAACAAATTATGCTGTAAGGTATTCCCGTCACATTTTTCTCTGTCATAATGCCCTGCCTGTCCCTCCTCATTCTAATGTGTCCTTGTAGTATCTTAAACTATATCAATGTCCAGAGATGTGACCTTGTTATTTCTGTGCCTCCTCTCAGCTGCGCTGAATCTAATTTACATCTAACCCACAAGGCTTTATTTACTTGATTACACTACAGTGGTTTGGTCTGTTAACACAAACCTGGCTGGATGAATGGTGGGATGGTGATGAAGGCAGGCAGATGAATGCTTACATCACGTCATTGCAACAGCACTGGCAATTACCACAGGGTCAGACAAGCCTGTGTGTGTTATTTAGACACATGCTGCTCTCTCATTTTCTGTGGTGCTCTGGTTTCGCCTCTCATTCCAGCTCCTGTGAATTATGTCGCCCATGGGGACATGAGAAAGAAATACTCTTCAGACAGCTCTCTCAAACAACTTTTATGCTGCAGACGTGGGTTCTAAAAGTTTTAGAGGTTCTAAAAGACTGTGGGACATGCTGTGATTCGGCAACCACAATCAACAAACGCAAAGCAGTAGGGCTTGGGCACGCAAACTGAATCTCCAAGAGCACCTCAGATTGTGTTTTCATGGGCAGCAGTGCAAAATGCAAAAAGGCCTGGCAAAAGTTGAATAGAAAGAGGAGGGTGTGGTGACTTACACCCTCCTCAAGCAATGAGACTTCATACTGTTTGTCCAAAAGTCTGAACGTTTGCAGCTTTGCTTGATGTCTGGGTTCCGCAGATTGGGATAATGTAAGCACGCATCACCACAGATTCTGTGTGAAAGACAGATGCTGGGCTTTTTGTTAAGTCTTACTGTGACAAGAGAAATTAATAATGAAATAAAATGTGACCCTGTGGTGCATTTCAATGCATTTCAACAGTAGAAGACGAGAAAATGCTAGAAAAGTTGGAAAGGAAGCCACGACACTCAGGATTGATGAGTTGCTGTAATCCTAATTGTCCAACATAGGAAACAACAGAAAGCCAAGTTATAAGCGGAGGGTCTCAGGTGGTTGTAGTTATTAGCAGAAGCCAGGTGTCTTTTGCATACTCTCAAGCTGCCTGCACTGGTCATGAAGATAGGGTTCTTTGACTCAGACAGCAGGCTAGCGCAGCTCAGAAGTTGTTATTACATGCCCATATCTCAGTTTACACGTGGAAGGGTCTTCTGTATGCAGAGCTCACCCTGAAAGAACAGATTGTTTAGGTATCAGTATTCGCAATACCCATAACCTGTGGCTTGCAGCAGGTTGAAATGGGTTCATGGCACTGAAGGCTGAGTGTATCTTTGGATATGAATTTGTTAAAACTAAAAAATCTAAAGTTCACCAGTGGTTGAAACTCACTACTTCTCCTCAACTCTTTATTTAAAAAAAAAAAAATTGTATTATTTTTGTTGGGATTATTCTGTTTGGATAAGGCATTCCACATTAATGCTTGAAGACAAGTATGAAGATGTGATTGTAATAACCTCCACTCTTCTTGGAACACTTTAATTCTGGAACCTTTCTGCAGGGGAATTAATCCCGTTCGATCATTACTGTAATCCAATGCTAATGTTGGCTGATAAATCTTGGCTCGCAGAGAGCATTCCAGGTGTTGAATGGGGATCTCTGAGCTCTGTGCAGGCCAGTCGAGTTCCTCTGCAACAAAACTGGGACAAGCATTTCCCCGTGGGCCTGGTTTGGCTTATGCACAGAGGCGATGTGGTGTTCAAACAGGAACAGGCATTACTTGAAAGGCATTGCTTGAACATCATTATATTTATAGACTTTATTTGATTGGGATCAAAGGATTTTTAACCACTGGGCTATTTTCTGTGGTTAGCTGTCCCCTGTGTATGAAGTGCATATATATTAAACATGTGGCATAGTGCAAGATTCCAGTTAACACTCACAGTTGGACTGGAAACTTGTTTCTCTTAGCTTAATTCGCAGCGGAGTAGCCTGCTCCAGTCACCCTCGATGCCCCCTGCCGCTTTGACAGCATGCCCCTGCTGGCAGGATGCCCAGACATCCTTAGCGATTTACAAATCAGCAGTGGTGGCGGCCATGCCCACGTGTCTTTGACTTTGCCGAAGATGTGCTCCTATTCATTAAGGCAGCACAAACGACAGAAGGCTGTTTGTGTTCTGGGGTGCGAGGGATAACCAAGACATAAAACACTGACCTGCTGGTCAAGGACAGCCAATTTGTAGTGGCTAGACTTCATTTAACTTTAGGTGTCATTTCTCTGTCCCTCCTGTTTTGTGTCTGCTTCTTTGTGCCTCTCTTCCATGTTGTCATTTGTTTTTGCATGAAGAAAGTAAGTGCAGGTGATCTAAATGAGCGTTTTCCAGTGGCCGCATTTTTCTGTGATGGATATTTATTAGCACGAAGCTCCTGGTGCGTTTTCAATTCTTTGTTCTTCTGTGAGTTGTGTGTCTTGGATTAGTTTCATTTTAGATTCAATCAAAATCTGATTTTTACTATTTTTCACTGGTAATAAATGCAGCACCCTGGATCTGTGGAAGATTTGAATGGACTTGCATTTTAACTTTTTGTTTTCTCTTGTAATTTACACAAGCAGCAGGTGTTGCAGACAGTCTGACAGCTGATATTTTTGAGTATTCGGAAACTCACTTGCTAACTCATATCCTACATGAGTTTGCAAGTTTATGAACCAGAGCATTAGTCCAACTGTTGTTCCAATCAACCCAACAAAGACAGCA
>VVHJ01003601.1:0-12170 GCA_015107715.1 Tylochromis polylepis | reverse complement strand
GGGGGATGGGGGGGCCCCCCCCCCCCCCTCCTGCTTGTCACAGTGGAGCACAGGGATGAGGATAAAAACACTGGACACATAGGCGGGATGTATAAACAAAAGATTAATTTCAGTTTGACTTGCTGTAAACCGAAATAACCTCGAACACGCTCAAAAAAACATGAGGAACTGAACACGGGAACGCATTAGAACAGGAGACGCAGATACGAGGAAGCAGGCATAAACACAGGCTGTGCAGGCAAACTGATAAACAGCAATGATAGGGACAGGCTTAGAAACAAACAGGGAACTAATTGAATACAGGTTAAGCTAACATGGGAGGCACCAACAATTAAATAAAGAGGGAAAAAGACAAAGTCTGAAGACAAAACGATGGCATCGCTCCTCCTCCTCAAAGTGTAATGAATACAGGTCAGTCTCAGTGTCCTTCCATTTTGTGGACCATTGTTGTGATAATACATCAGCTGATTTCCTTAGCTTTCTCATTTCAAAATGACACAAAAAAACCCAACTTTGTGGATAATCAGCTCATATCTGTAACTCATTCTTTTATTTCTTTGCCAAACTTGAACTTGAACTCTTATATCTCAAAGGCTGTATCTTATGATCTGTGTCAGGATAGGTATTGTAGATGCTAAGATCAGGTCCATGGTTTTTTACTTGATGATCAATGATCCTTTTGAGCCATTTGAGAAAGATAATTTGAGGAAACCCTTTGCAAGAATACTGAGTCACAAAAAAATGCTCTCTTCGTGACTGAACTTATGACAATTTACTACGATTTTTCAAAAAGAAGCAATTCAAATTGCAATCCAGCGTGCTCATTTTTAACTACTACATAATATGCTTTGTTTCTACTCTTTACACACTCTAATTACCAAATTAATCATAATTTTTAGTAAACAGAAAAGCAAACTGTATTGTCCGAACAGACAGAAATCCCCTACTTTGAGAAAGAAATGAGAAAGAGTGTTCAGTAAGACTGTTGAATTAAAAAAAATTAATTTTCATCCCCCCCCAAAAAAATCTTACATTTCACCAGAGTAAATTGTACTGTAACATATAATAAGTCACCTTGTTTGCCTGAGAACAGTCAACTAAACTTAGAAGGTGGATTTCGGATATCTTCTTTATTGTGAATATTAAGTATCTAGATAAAGTACTATTACCAAGGATTTTCCCAGTTGACCATGCACTAAATTGGTACTGTATTGGTATATTGAACTTACTTTCAAAACAAATGCTGAACTTCAGCACTCGCTCATAAATGCTACTCGTAAACACCAAATCGTTACTGGCCAGAGGATTCTTGGGCACAGTAGCTAGTAAACCTCACCACTGTTTTCAATCATGCAAACACTAAAAACAACACATCCACAAGGTCTAAACACAAAATAACTGAAATAGCATTAAATCGGTCATGATGGTTAGCCACCCCTGGTATGAATGGAACATCTGTTTGGAGCTATATGAAAGCCTTCCTTTCCAGCTGAGTGGCTACACAGGCAGCGAAAGGGAGCATATGCTCCATTTGTACACAATTATGCACACCATATCCACTGTGTTAAGCTTAAATTTTATACAGCCGCCACTAGGTTGATGCAAATTGATCGGAGGCCACTGTAGTTTCACATGCACCAGTTCTGCTTGCACACGAGAATTCGGTTTCCTCTGGACTTCGCTCCACAACCACAGCTAATAGAGTTATTGCTGCTTTTGAAGCAATAATATCATTTTGTGATTGTTACTGAGCCAAAAGTGTTTCCTTACTCAACCAGTAGACTGTGCGTTCTTACTAATCGCATTCTGTTTCCATGCATCACTCACATGCTACAAGCTCACTGCACACCCTGCACTTTGATAAACCAAAATAAAGTTGTGCTAACCTACTCGCTCCCTCTCTCTCTCTTTCTCACACATACGTACATACATGCATACATATTTGCTGTGCTCATCTTTCTTGACAATATTTCCACCAAACATCTGTAATAAAGGTGAACCATTTGCTAATGTAGATGCACAATATCATTAACCAGACTGAAATTCACCCCCATTATTTTCCCATTTGAAGGATTAGCACGTTAATATGTTTACACTGGAAAAGCACTTACCAATGAACAGTGAACTTATGTTGTGAGTGAATAGTGTTTTCCCGGAGATCGCTTTCTTGTTACTTTCTAAAAACATCCAAATATTTCACTTTATTTGTGAATATTTTATTGTAGATGAAACACACGCCACTTCATTTTGCTTACTGTTAACATCCGTGCCATGTAAAGGCACAGAGGCATCTAGGGTTTAAGGCACTACAATCGTCACTCATCAGTGATCTTGTTATTTGAGGCCTGTCCTGATCTTTGCTCTGCATTCTCAAGTTAGTACTGAATAGCATGAGTACAGTCACTTCCTGTGAGAAAAAAAAACGCCTCTTCAAACAGTGAATCACATGGATATAACCCTCTGTCTGTTATTCACGTGACTCAGTTGAATCTAGCATGATTTGTATCAGTCAGTCTTAAATCTGCTTGTCTCACCTAACTATTGAGAAGCCCTGAGAGCTTTAAAAAAAAAAAGAATCCATTCAATAAATCCAATAAAATCCATTCCAATATCTGCATGTAAGTGACAGTACTGTCACACCTAGACTCGCTGTCACCTCTTATCAGTCTCATGTTAATCAGAGTCCCCTGCGTCAGTTGATTTCATACCCCCACATGTGCAGTAGGAGACCTGGCTGCCTGTAGAGTGTGACAGGTGGATCTGAAAAAGTCACAGAGCATTTGATCTGGATTTGGTGCAGCCTTCAATCCTCAGGTGGAAAGGAAGCTCCAATTTTTTTTCACTCTTAGGTGATTAAGGAGGATACCTCAGTCACAACTGGTGAGCTCCCCCCTGATCTCATAACTCGCTGCGTACTTAAATAGCACAGGCTGGCCCCAGTCCTATGGAAAACATTATTCTAATAACAATCTTAACTTAACAACACTAAGAATGTTAAGACTTTCAAATTAGTTTTTATCACACTGTGTGTTGTTACAGAGCAAAGTCCTACATTCACAGTAGTTGCACACTTACCCGACACACTGAGGCATCAGTTTTTCTACTGTTCTTTGAATAAATATCCCAGCGTATAATTCAACCATCTTCCATTTTTCACATGGATAACAGTTCCTTCTCCAGCTGTCTGCCGTACTCTTTCTGCTGCTCTCCCCTCTGTCTCCCCTGTTTCTTTTCCTTCTCCACCTGCTCTGCTGCACTACAGACAACTGAAGACGAGGCAGGACTGCGCACTGTCTGCCAGAGCTCTCCAACAGCAGAGATTCAGAAGGGCGAGAGGGAGAGAGAGAGAGAGAGAGCACGAGAGGAGGGGCCGTGCAAGTGGATGTCAGCAGTGATATCAAGCGTAGGGAAAGGGGAATGGTTTGGATGTAATTACACAGGCCTCCTGCTGCAGACAGGAGGAGGGGGTGTGAAGGTTGTTACGGGGAACAAGCAGAGCTGCCTGTCAGACAAAACAATGACTTCCGCCTTGCATCGCAGTGCACAGTATGGCCAAACAAATAATTTCAGCCATCAAAAGCAGGAAACTGGGAAGTTATTACGAGGAGAACCCAAATTAAGACTCAATCAAGGACATGGTTCGTGGAACTCTGAGCACAACGCTGGTTAAATTTTCATAACTGATCTTCTAATTGGAAAGTGTCCAGCAGCACCCTGTCCACTTTGATCCTACAAGTGTCCCTGACCCTGTGGAGTGTAACAGTGATCCGTTTATGTTTTAGGGTTTTTTTAATTGTGATTTACTCCAAGTGAAAAATAAACTTTGAAGTCAGGACATATGTCCTGCTCTTTTGCCGCTTAGCTCAATACTAATAATAATCTAAGTGACGACATACTTATCACTGCAGTTGAAAATTCCTGTAAGTCGTGTGAGCTGGATTAACACAGAGCTGTAGTCAAGACTACTAAATATCTGAATAAGCTGAGTGAGACAATCAGTAATGCGGCATTTGTGGAGCACAGAGCATACCCTCATGTAACAAGACACCAAGCGAGGAGATCGTGTTCTGTTGCAAAAACTGGTTTCTGCAGCAGATTCAGTCAAATTGTTCTCTCTCGTGACCTTTTATTGTTTAGGTTACTCCAAGTTTGACTCGTTTGAGGTCAGTGTTGTGTATTAAGAAGTATTTATAACAATGTATGGTGGATTTACCTGATTAAACTTAAACAGTCATTTCTGATCAATAGAATCGTAATGTTACTGTTTGCTATGAATGACTAAGTGCATGTTAACACATTTCAATCAGGCTAATATAAAAGAATCCGTCCTCTGTTTTCATGGCTCACTGTCAGATACTAGAGACAGTAGAGCATTTAGCTTGGAGCCCCTCTGCAGGACAAAAGAATAATGACAGGGCAAACAAATATGATTACTGCCAGCTTTAGGGTGCTGCTTTGGACCTGTCTTCCAAAAGGAATCGTAGAGTTATTGTCAGATTTTACCATGCCTACAATGGCATCCGTGCATTGTACAGTAATTGATTTTGTATCTATTTACTGTATGCCTTTCTGTATACTGTTGGTGATTCGCCTGATTAGGACCCAGTGTGTTGAAAATGTTAGGGCTTTTCAGTCTATGAGCATTTATCATGGGGGCTGCTTTCAGTGTGTGGACAACTGTCCTATTCATGGCTTCTCTTTCAAACAACATGCCACATATTATCAGATTAAATATTTGTGTCTTGTAATTTACAGATCTAATTTTAGTGCTTTTCAACATCATGACATGTAGTTCTTAAGGCATTCAATTTCTGCTGACTATTGTCCAGATAGCAGTGCACTGTGCTGCACAATCTTGAGAACTGTTTAGCAGAGATAAGGTTGTATAACGTTCTCTGTATTTTTCACGCTGTCCTGAAGTGTGGCTTTTCCACCTCTGTGTAATGCGCATTTGTATTTCATGGTTCAGTGGGGTTACCATTCTAATTTAAGTGTTAATTAAATTCAAGGAAATAGCCAAAAAGCACAGTTATCCTTAAATAAGGTGTTCATGAAATTGTTGTTTCAGTTGTATGCTGCTTCCTGAATGTACTGAAAGTCTGACTTTGTGTGTGATGTGTCTCATTTTTTTTCAGCAGTCACGCAGTGTAAGATTTAAGTATTTTAAAATGTACTTATATCTTTTTAGTGTGCCACTTTTTATGTGTAATGTGTGCAATACATCGTCATGTTTTTGTCTCTGAATAGAAGTTACAGTCTTTATGGTTGCCTTTGCATGGTAATTTTTGTAAATTCCTGGAGCACAGATACTCGGGGGCCACTGTAGCAACGCACCGAGCCGAAACACGCCCACGTACGTAGAGTTGATTAACATAACTTATCAGAATGGAACTGAAAAGCTGCAGGACGTGCAGTTCACACAAACAATCTGTTTTCAAACTGGCTGCACTTTTTAATTCAGTGAAGTCGTGCTAGTCTAAGCCTGCATTAGCCTTTGTGTAGAGCGTAAGTGATGACGTAGCAGAGATACAGGACAGCTGAGCACACCCAGTCAACTGTGCTGGCACAGCTTGTTCCCAGGTGACTGTGTGATTAATACATACATTTATGTCATTACATGCAGCAATTCCACTTTTATTTAACTGTGGTGATTGCAGTGTTGTGTGTGCTTCGGCCTTTTTAATATTGCAGGGTTTCCCTTAGACTCCCTTTGTACTAAATTCCACCTGGTTAGGTTCAAATATGCCCCTTCGCAGCTTTAACCCTGAATGTTAAAAAATTATGCTTACCCAGTAGTATTGCACGACTGACCCCATAGAAACTCACACTCACACTTAGTTGTGATTCTGTTTTCCAATGGGGATACATAACACTGGTTGCTTCATCAATATCACATTTACAGTAGCGATGTTGTTGTTGAAATTCAAAACTTAAACTAGAAATGTAGCTAGTGAGGTGAAATGTTGGGCTTTTCTACTTTTTAATGGTGTTTAGTTCATTCTCAAGATTAGTCATGAACTTGTCTGTATGTCTGCATGCAATTCATACATACAGTTGTGAAAGTAATATATAAATGTTAGTTGAATTTGTTCTCGTTAGATTGCTGTGGGTGATCATGCAGACATGAGAATGACAGACTAACTGTAGGGAGATTGTGTCTAAAAATGGGCTATGTGAGTAATACCCTTAAACTTATAAAAGGTGAACAATGGCCGCATGTTGATTTACTCGAACAAGCCTGTGGTGAGTGGATCAAATGTAAACACTGCTTCAATCAAAGGATATAGTTCAAGGAAATCTGACCTGTTGTACAGGGGAGTTAATGTGGTAAAGACCACAAAGTTGTTTCATCTTAACTGCTTGCCCAGATAATAAACACAATTTAAATGTATTACTTGATCATTAGGTTGTGCGGTTGCTATAAAAAGTTTTCAGTGTGGTGGTATTTAGGCTCTAACTGCATGTACATCCCACATGGTAAATGTTAACAGCAATTGTTTGTGTTCCGTGTGATCACAGTTTTCATGTACAGGACGAATTGCGGGAGGTCAGAAAGGAATTTTTAGTTTGTATTGTAAGAACATTGATTTTTCTTTTTTAAATTTGTCTCAGTTGGAAAAAAAATACAGGCTCATAAAAAATGAACCAAGAAAACGACAATAGTATGAAAAAAATCGTGATTCAGTTTGACCCAAACATTTTTTTCAGCACCATTTCATAAGCCTGAGCACATTACATTATTAAATTCTTACATAACAGGGTAATCATCTCTCTCAACAACCATCCACCTAAACTACCATTAGCATCTGTAATGATCAGGACTTGGGAGTGCTTCACGAGGCCAAAGTCATTGTTGACATAAGCAGCATCATTGTTGACGTGGGTGTCTTGGAGCTCCTCTGTTAACATAGCAGACTTCTACAAATACAGGCTGACATTTTCTCAAATGACTGCCAAATGTATTTTATCAAATGTGCTGACCTTCTGCGTCAACAAAATCTATTTCATTGTTAGTCGGTTAGCATTAAATATAATGATGATGGCATTCAAGGTAGCGCTCTTCAGATAGCTCAGTTGGATTGAGGGTAAAGATGATCTATCAGGCCCCCAACTTTACTCTTGTGTTTAATGCTCAAACACTGTCCCCAACACCATTTCTAGAAGGTAAAAAAACAATAGCTATAAAAACCCACTGGACCTTAAATAGAGCACAACTATCAGGCAGTCTAAGCTGTCTGGTCAAACTAGTGGAGGATTTCACAGTGGAAGCATCACAACAAAAACAGAGCTGCAAGAGAAATGGATATTAAAGTTCATGATTCAAATGTATCTGAAATGGGCAACCGTGTCTATCTGTTATTTATCTGACTCACACCATTGCCCTCCAACATGTGACCTGATGTAATTTTAATGCAATTAAGGCAAAAGTCATTAACTATGACAAGAAATATACAATTAATTATAATAATAAATAATTATTTTTGACAGAGTCATTCACTTTCACTAAAAGCAAGAACTGATTTGGTTTTGGTTGTCAAAGGTCAACAAAACACTTTCTTGGCAATAACTCAAGTATTGCAAATTTTGTCCACAAATGTCCAACAGCATAAAAATGGTGACATTTCATACTGAAAAGGCCAACCATGAGTTTCATCATAACGTTTGTAAAAAGCAATTTAGGGACAGTTATTCAAAGCTGTAACTCAGAAAACAGATGGAAATCTTCCATTTTACCACATCCTATGGATGCACGTGGTTAGTAACAATATTTAGGTCGGCTGTGGTGTTTAAGCAATGGTAATTGGCATTCAGGTGCCCCAGAAAATAACCCCCACACAATTACATGACAATACCAGCCTGAACTGTTGATACAAGCCAGGGTGGATCCATGGTCTCATGTTGTTTTACCCTAATTCTGACCCTACCATCCACATATTGTGGCAGAAATTGAGACTCATCAAGCTAGGAAACATTTTTCCAGTCTTCTGTTATTCAGTTCTGGTGAGCCTGTGTGAACTGTAGCTTCAGTTTTCTGTTCTTAGCTGACAGGAGTGGCATCTACTGTGCTCTTTTGCTGCTGTAGCTGATCTGTTTCAAGGTTCAAAATGTTGTACATTCAGACATGCTCTTCTGATTCTTCTTTTTTGCTCTTTTTTTTACTTTTTTCATTTATTTATTTCTTTATTATTTTTTTTAATTTCCATACCCTTCTTGGCTCCCCCGCCTAACAATGCATGACACTCCTGTCAGCTCGAAGCAGTCTGGCTGTCCTCTGACATCGCCAAGACATTTTCACCTAGAGAACTGCCGCTCACTGGATATTTTCTCTTTTTTGGACCATTCTCTGTAAACCCTAGAGATGTTTGTGTGGGAAAATCCCAGCAGATCAGCACTTTCTGAAATAGACCACATTAAATTCCAGTCTTCATTAAACTATATGTGACTAAGCAGACATGAATTCAACTTAACTAGCTGGCAGATGCATGGTAGAAATTCTAGTCTTAGTATAAAAAAGAAGAAGGGACCTTGAGGCCTTTTTGTTTTTGAATATCAGGTATCTAAATGCATATCGCTCTTTCTCTGCTTGCACGGCATCGGTCCCACAGTGATCCTATTTCATTTATTCCAACTAGATCAAACTGCTGCCGGATAGAAGGAATGTGTCATGCGATATGTACACATGAAGGCTCTAGGCAGTGCTAATGGAAGCAACTTGTTTGAGTGGCCTATTTATGCGCACCTCGCATGAGTCATGGAGTGCTCTCCAAATTTACCGGCTGTAATGCGGCCAACAACACAACAGTACAGCTTCATGATGAATTACTGATGTGAATTCAAGCTGAAAAATAATATGATTCACTATTCTTGTGCAGAAGAATAAAAGCAGCGCTCTCACAAAGACGGAAGTCATAATCTCTTTTTGAGGCAACATGAAACAGATAAATGGAAACTATTTTAATTAATTGTGTTTGTGTGAAATTTTCTTCAGCACATATTACAGTCGTCAGTTTCCTGTCACAAAGTCTGTCTTGATCCCTTGATAATCTTACAAAGTGCTTTTCAAGTCGCCTTATCCCCGCGCTCATTTTATCTTTTTTTTTTTTTCATCTCGTCCTTTCGCGTTTTGCTTTGGTGTGACATCAAAGAGGTTGCACTACAATCACGCTGCATTTCTCTTTCAAGTAAAGGGAGATAATGGAACAAGATTACTGCCAAAAGTGATTTGTTAAGTGCATTAGAATAACTGCTGAAACTTGGCAGCGGGCCTATTACATCAGAGGGACTGCTATGAATTGCACCTGCAGGTAGGAGATAGGTTTGAAAGAAGAAGAAGAAAAAAAAAATACTGCATAACTGCAAACCAAATGTGAAGACGCAAACAGCAGATTTTAGTTTGTCTATATGTGGAGCATGTATGTGTAATTCGTCTCTCCCTGGGGCCCAGGGAAAGCATCATTACCCTGCAGATAGCTGTGAAATATGTGAAAACAGTTTGAAAAGCTTGTTTTTCAGTAGCAACAATAAGAAAACAGAGATGAGTCATGAGTTGAGACTGAAATGGACGTACAGGATCATGACTCTCCCGCTTAAACCCGTCTGAATCATCCCTTTATTCCCTCCCACCTTTAGGCCACTTTATGTTGCTTCATGAAAGGATGAGTTTTGTTTGACCATGTGAGAGGCTGAGCAATCTGCCACACAGAGGGCAGATTTGCTATATTTAGTGGGGCATATGCTGTGACATATCAAACTACAAGGAAAAGTCCTGGCAAGGAAGGTTGTAGTTCAAGGCTCAAGTTGTGAACTTGAGGCAGCGCATGTTTGTATAAATACTTTGAATTGTGTGTATTCAGCGTAAATTATTGAAAAGAGATAGGTCGTAGGGGTCTAACAGGGAGCAGACATAGAGATCTCAAATACATGTAATACGATGCTTGGTTGCAGGAAGCTGTTGTTGCACATGTCAGCTAACGCGACTGCAGCAATAGCTCTTCGGTCCACAAGACAGAATAATCAAACGTGCCAAGAAATGTTTGGAACTGATTTTAATTCGCATATCTTCTTAAAAATGCATTTAGGTAGCGGGCTCATGCAAACAGAACTGAAGAAAAATAGTAAACACCAAAGCAGTAAATGCCAAATATTCTAACATCCAGTCCAAATATGGGGCAAGCCCCCAAAAATATTACAAGATACTTTATTTCCCATCATGTAATATCTTCGTGAGTGTTCTCATTAGACCCTTGCTGTCTGGTAAAGCATCTTTTAAACCTCACGGCCTAAGTTTGTAACACATCTTGAAGTCTCATGCAGAAAAATAAAAAAAAACCCAAAAGAAAACAGTAGTTGTAGATAATCATAAACATGAGGCACAAAGTCAGTGATATAACCTGTAATATAAGTTTTCCAACATTGGCTTACATTTATATTAACTGCTGTGTTTATAATCTATCATCATACCAGGCAAATAAAGCTACAGGAGCAGAACTTGTGACTGGATTTGATTTCACAATTGTGTGTTTTAACGTTTCTTTCATCAGAGGAAAAATTCATTTATCCTTCTTATGAATTATTTATTCTTCCAAAAGTCTCTGTCTGAACCATGGTGGCCGCCGATACACTGCATTGCGATACACACATTTCACATGCTCTTTGTAACTGCTACAGGAATGAAAATAACATTTGTTTGTTTACACAATAATTTTCATAATAATTCCAAGAACAAGCTTGATGTACAGCAGGGGATTATCTATAAATACAGTGAAGCTAATTAAGACAATCTGTGCTATTAAAAAGGTCAATTGTGCTTCTATCTTAGAGAGATACATTTGTAAGTTATACTGTACACGCCAAAATTATTTTAATATTTCATTGTTATCAGTTGTTATCTCTTCAGATTCTTAATCCACCATTATGGTTTAACATAACTATTTTTATTATCATTAAATAAGGCATTACGGTCAGGATTTTTTTATCACTCGAGCTATGAACAGCAGTAAACAGTGGATTGTCTACACCCTTGTGGAAAGCTGCCTTTTGCAATCAAATCTGGAAAGACATTAGTCACTGAAGTGTATATGCCCACCAGATTTTACAGTCACTGATTTTTTTGTAAGGAACAACGCAGACAGTAAAGTAAGTGCTGTACAGGCTGAAGTAAATATGAGTTGAGTCTGAATCCTTTCGTTGGCGGATGGTGTGAGAAAATCACCTGAGCTCGTACAAAGAGGTTTCTGCTCAAAGTCTTCGTCTCCCCACTCTCTCCACTTCCACCGCACTAAAAATTGATCTGCAACACAAAGTACATTAAATGAATGACTCTCATTTTTCTATATTATATGTAGTGGTGGATAGTCATTAGTGGCAAGTCTCCCATGTACAATTAAATTTATATTATATATTTATTATATATATATTACATGTTGTACACTGCTCAAAAAATTAAAGGAATACTTTAATCAGACTATTGCATCAAGTCAGATAAACTTCTGGGATATATATCTGGTCAGTTAAGTAACAGAGGCTGTTGTTAATCAGTTTCAGCTGCTTTGAGGTTAATTAAATTAACAACAGGTACACTAGAGGGACAACAGTGAGACAATCCCCAAAACAGGAGTTTTTTATTATTAAACAAATATGTAGGACTGCTTTCTTCCATTTGCGCAACATCTCTAAAATTAGAAATATCCTGTCTCAGAGCGATGCTGAAAACCTAGTTCACGCATTTATTACTTCCAGGCTGGACTACTGTAATTCATTATTATCAGGATGTCCTAAAAACTCCCTAAAAAGCCTTCAGTTAATCCAAAATGCTGCAGCAAGAGTACTGACAGGGACTAGAAAGAGAGAGCAGATTTCTCCTGTTTTAGCTTCCCTTCATTGGCTTCCTGTTAAATCCAGAATTGAATTCAAAATCCTGCTCCTCACATACAAGGTCTTAAATAATCAGGCCCCATCTTATCTTAATGACCTCATAGTACCATATCACCCTATTAGAGCACTTCGCTGTCAGACTGTAGGCTTACTTGCTGTTCCTAGAGTATTTAAAAGTAGAATGGGAGGCAGAGCCTTCAGTTTTCAGGCCCCTCTTCTGTGGAACCAGCTTCCAGTTTGGATTCGGGAGACAGACACTATCTCTACTTTTAAGATTAGGCTTAAAACTTTCCTTT
>VVHJ01003597.1:0-12221 GCA_015107715.1 Tylochromis polylepis | reverse complement strand
TCATCTTTTTACCTGATGTAGCGTCTGAGAAAAATGATATCCACATATGAGGAAATTCACTTCAAATTTCGATAGGTTTAGAAATATCCTGTCTCAGAGTGCTGCTGAAAAACTAGTTCATGCATTTATTAGTTCCAGGCTGGACTACTGTAATTCATTATTATCAGGATGTCCTAAAAACTCCCTGAAAAGCCTTCAGTTAATCCAAAATGCTGCAGCAAGAGTACTGACGGGGACTAGAAAGAGAGAGCATATTTCTCCTGTTTTAGCTTCCCTTCATTAGCTTCCTATTAAATCTAGAATTGAATTCAAAATCCTGCTCCTCACATACAAGGTCTTAAATAATCAGGCCCCATCTTATCTTAATGACCTTATAGTACCATATCACCCCATTACCCCACTTCACTCTCGCACTGCAGGTTTACTTGTTGTTCCTGCAGTATTTAAAAGTAGAATGGGAGGCAGAGCCTTCAGTTTTCAGGCCCCTCTTCCGTGGAACCAGCTTCCAGTTATGATTCAGGAGACAGACACTATCTCTACTTTTAAGATTAGGCTTAAAACTTTCTTTATTTCCTTATAAAACTTTCCTTAAAACGTTCCTTATCCCGGCCTCTGGGATCAGATGACCCCTGTTAAAAGGGAGTTTTTCCTTCCCATTGTCACCAAAGTGCTTGCTCATAGGGGGTCATATGATTGTTGGGGTTTTCTCTGTATGTATTATTGTAGGGTCTACCTTACAATATAAAGCGCCTTGAGGCAACTGTTGTTGTGATTTGGCGCTGTATAAATAGAATAGAATAGAATAGAATTCATAATGGTCGTTCTCACAACCATCTCTTAAATCTTCACTTTCACTCTTGTTGCTATCCTGTCACAAATCACCCCAGTCCATGTGTCCACCCACTCTCTTCTTCACCTCTCTTATGCACCGTCTGTTTCTTTGGAAGGTTGATCCCAGGTATTTAAAGTCATCTTCCTTCACTACCTCTACTCCTTGTAGCTTCACTGTTACACCACTCTCCATCTCACTCACACCCATGTATTCTGTCTTGCTTCTACTTACCTTACCTACTCTATGTAGTAGCATCATAAACCATAGAGACTCCTGCCTTACTTCTTATCTATCAAGCTCTACATCATCATCGCAAACAAGAATGGGTTTAGAGCACATCCCTAATGTAATCCCACCCCCACCTTGAACCGATCTGCCACTCCTACTGTAAACCTCAACACTGTCTTGCTGTCCACATATATGTCCTACATCACCTGCACATACTTCTCTGCCACTCCTGCCTTCCTTGTGCAATACCATAGTTCTTCATTCCTATTATATGCATTTTCTAGCTTCACAAAGACAGTATAACTCTTTCTGACCTTATTCTCCATCAACACTCTCAAAGTAAATATCCCATCTGTAGTGTTCTTTCTCAGGATGAAGCCATACAGCTGCTTACTTAGCATCGCCTCTTTTAGCCTAACTTTCTTTATTCATCAGCTTCTCAAAGTATTCTGTTGATCTTCTTTCATCTTTTCAGTCGTTAGTACATTTCTGTCTCTATCCTTAATCACTCTGTCACTTTCCAGCTTGAGCTCTCTACCTAGCAAATGAATACAAGTCCTTTTTTTCCTTTGTTTAGTGTCCATGTTCACATGCAACTCAGTATAAGAATTTCCTTTGCCTTTGCCACCTCTCTTATTGCAGTATCCCTAGACTCCCAGTGCTCATGCCTACTTTCTTCATCTCCCTTTTTATCCTACTTTTTGCTTCACTAACCTCATCCTTTGAATACTTTCCTATAATTTTTCATTCCATCACCAAGTCTCCTTGTCCTCTTACCCCTAAAGAGGAGATATGAAATACTTTTGTGTCACCCTATGTTCCTCCCTCTTCATGGAGTACAGCTGTTTTCAGTCTTTTGGGAAATTCCACGACCACGTATCCTTCTTCATTTCTCTTCTTAATTTACATTATACCTACCCAACACTTCCTCATCACCCCTGTTCCCTTCACCTACATGTCCACTGAAATCTGCTCGAATCACCAGTTTCTCCCTATCCACTGGGGACAGTCTCTACCACTTCATGCAACTTTCAGAATTCTTCTTTATCCTCTCACTGATATCTAACTTGTGCAGCATACACACTGCCTTCAACTTCAAATTCATGATCCTGTCTGACACATATAATTGTCCTTCAAGATTACCCTTATTCCATTTCTCTTCCCATCTACACCATGGTAGAACATCTGCAATCCACCTCCAGTGCTCCTGACCTTCCTTCCCTTCATCCTGGTCTCCTCTATACACAGTAGATATACCTTCATCTCTCCGTCTGATCACCCAGATATCTCCTTTTACCAGTCATGCTCCCTACATTTAAAATCCCTATTCTAACCTCTAAACTCCTGCCTTTCTTCTCTCTCGCTGCCTCCTAACATGCCTTTCCCCATTTCCTCTTCCTGTGTCTTCAGCCAAAAATAGCACAGTCTCTAGCACCATGTTGGCCAACATCACTAGAGGCGGTCGTGGTTAACCTGAGCCCTGACCGATTTGGTACAGAGCCATTCTTTATGACCTGCATGTTTGAATTGGCCATCGTTTTACACTGGATGCCCATCTTGATTCAACTCTACCCATTTATCTTAGCTTGGGACCAGCACTTCTATCTTCACTGCCTGGTAGGAGACTCAATGGTACTGCACCACTGGATGCCAAAATCAAGAGACACACTTTTAAATAGGGAGTGAAATGTAATTAGATCCCCTAAACTCCCCAGACTCTAATGAGCTAAATTATTATTATCTACAAAATTTTACATGACAGATTAAGGAAAATATTAACGGGGGTTAACACTGAGAACCCCATCTTAAATAAGCATTTAACAAAGAAAATGTACTTACCTGAACTTTTAGTTCAGACCTGACCATATATGGCTAGGGTTAAACCTCATTTCATTCATGGGTTATGGCAACTGATCAGTGCCTATGCACCAATTAATACCTTCATTAACTGAAAACTCCAGCTACATGTGAGCTAGATCACAATACTATTAGCCATTTTAAACTGATGAGTCAGTATTATGACTTATAACTCTGGCATTTTATGCCTAAAGTGAGGTACATCTCAGTGCATTAGAAGACAATGTGAAAGAAAATTAACACGAATCTGCTAATATACAAGTCTCTGTACCTTAAACATACTCAGAGTAACATGAGAATCCATCTTTTCACAGATCAGTGAACACTCAAACAGTACAAACAGGAAACTGCTAACTGTAGGTTATATAACACTTGTTCTGTACAGCAGCTACAGTCCACTCAAATGACCTGATGTAACACTTAAATCTGGTAAAATAAAAATAAATCACAGCATGACACATTAAACAGCAAATGACTAAATGTGTCCAAGCCTTTCGAAATTTCCTGTTCATACATTTTATTTGACAATAAGAATGATGAAATGCATAACTATGGGTGTAGAATTCAGCAAACCATGTTTGGGTTTAAAACTTAAAATAACACAGTGCTAATTGCTAAAAGTAAGTCATGAGGAGCTGGACTCTTAACACATTTTCTGTTCAACCAATGTAGTATAAACCATGAAGGCGTGTCGGCACCTGCGGCCAAAACATAAAAATCCACAGAGGTTGCGCAGTATCGCACAGAAGAAAGTGAGCTGCAGACTGAAGCACGGTGGTGATGAACATTTGGTAAGTTTCAAACAATTTCACTGAAGACAAATTGTTTTATTAAATATCTACAGAATTACATCATTTATTTTGTTAGATTAGTTTTTAATTAAAGTTTGAAGCTTCTGCAAGTCAATCTTAACATTTCCTCTTTGGAAAGTTAAAGATGATTAAAAAAAACACACACACACAGGGATGGTTTAAGTACAAAATGAATGTTATTTTAGAAATGATAAAAAAGTGGCAGAATTTTCTTTTATTTCATTACATTTCCTTCTTTTAAGGCCATCATGTGTGTAAAGAACAAAGGAATAACAGTGAGGAAGAAATTAAAAGAAATCATGTTAATGGTAAACATGATGTATAACTAATTTGCTTTGCATTAAAACATTGTGACATTGATTTTAAATGCAAGGGTCAAACTGAACATATCTGAAAAACACTTGGATTGTCAGTACCCTTACAAAAAGAACAGATTTACTTATTTATGTATACATATCTACCCAGATGGTGATGTGAGGATCTATAAACACAATTATGTTGAGAGAGATCGTGGCCAGATTGGAAAACTGGCCTGGCAGGAATGACCAAGAAAAAAAAAAACAGTGTTAACTCAACAACATGACAGCTGGGCAGATTTACTGTTTCTCCTTCCTCAGTTTTCCTGCAGTTCTTTTTCACATATCTGCATTATATGTTTATATAAGCAGCTCTCCACGGAGACTTTTTTCTGTGTGGCTGGTACACAGTACAATGGGTAAGAAATTATTCTGCCTCCACCTTAGACCTTTATCATTTTAATTCCTGTAAATATACAGAGTAATATTAAAGATGACACTTTACTTGGGCTTTAAAGATCATCAGATTGCACACAACCACAGAGGCAGAGCAAAATAGCTCTTATAAAAATTTACAGTAGCCTTTGCATCAACCTTGAAGGAGCCTTTTTTAGTTTGCTTTCTAAGTGCATTTTGCTGCGGGTAAATATATCCTGCTATGGAGGGTGGAGGCTCATGTCGTGTTAAGAGCTTGATTAACAACCACCAGCATGTTTTTAGCTAAAACTGAGCACAGGGAGAGCACGTATTTTCATTAATGGAGGCTGACTTGTGTTTAATTCCCAAAACAAACTGTTTTATTTTGGCAAAACAAAGCAGTTCCCAGCTGTCAGTGCATTTAGCCTTAAATAGTCACTGAGCCTTGTGGAGTGTTTCATGAATGCTCCAGTGATAATAAAACGCGTATGCCCCTATATATGCCCTCATCCCCTAACCAACAACAAGTTGCAGTTGTGTTTGAAGACTTGTCACCACTTGTCCTCTGCTCCTGTAACTAAAGAAAATAGCACATCTATCACTCTGGACACATCCACACTTAATGCTATTCTTGAAAACATTCAATAAATGATGATTGAATGATGAATGGTTTTATCCTTACATTTGTTCATTTGTGTATGTGTGGTGGTAGTGTTGTAGGTTGTGTGTGTGTGTGTGTGTGTGTGGGGGGGGAACGTGTGTTTGTCTTTGTTCTCGTGGTGACCTCTTCTGGTTAATATGCATTTAAAACCTAGTAAGATCACAGGTGTGCGCATTAATAGGTTTTCTTTTAGCAAAATTGCCACTGATAGAGAGATGTGATGGACAAAATCTGCTGATCATTTTTGATGTGACTGCCCCACCTGATGAGATGTTGTTATCCTCTGAGTCATTTTCACATCAAACCTCCTACAGAGGAAAGAGAGACATTGTGTAATATTAACTGCCAATAAGCCTTCAACTTTCACTAAAATACAGCTGTAAACTATTAGTTCCTGAGTGACAGAAAATGTTTTTTTTTCTTCATTTTTCAGTCTAAATATTAAATCTCCAGCAAATCAGTTGTGTTCAACAATACGACTTACCCGCAGAAACTCATCCAGAAAGAATGAAGGATTTAACTCATCTTCTCTTAGTGTAAGAAAAAAGAAAAAAGAACAGATATACTTCAGGGAAGGACGATGTGTTTACGGTCTGTGTATTATATTTCCAAAATATGCTCAGTATTAAAGCCCTTAACAACTTACCTTGTGCACTGCAGTTAGATGTTCAGCAAAAGAAAATATTTTAACATTTTCGTCCTAAATAATTAATGCTCATTGTTTTAAGTAAACTTTCCATTGTCACTAAATGTGTAGCTGTCAATAGTTTGAATGATCATTTCAAAATAAAAATAAAGAATGACTAGTGGCGATTTATTGAAATAAAACAGAAGAAAAAAAATAAAACTCACACATCAAGGTCACATCCTAATGGGTTTTTTTTAAATAAAATTTGATGCTGTTGTGTTGACAAAATAGTAAACTCCATTCACGGTAGCTTATCCAAAACAGTGACTTTGTGACTCATATGTTTTTCAATCTGTCACCCTGAAAATTTCACATGTGACTGGATGAATGAAGGCGGGGGTGTTAGTCAGCAGCATTAACGGGGATCCAGGCCACTGTGCTTTCTCAGCTAAACTCTTCTCTTACCCTTCTATAAGTAGATATAAAATTAAGTCCGGTTTAGCAATGAAAAAGATGAACACCCACACTTCTCATCTGTTATTCCAACTAAAATCCAAATCAGTTATTTGGTTGACAAAAGTTTAGTGCTTCTGCAGCAGTCACATAACCGTGACTAAGGAGGACACTGACTTTGGACTGGATGAGTCTATATAGGGCAGGTTTTGGAAGTAATCATCATATCTCTTTGGCACTGAAAGAGGTCATTCAAAAGTTTTTCCAACCCTTAAGCCACATGTATATGAAATCAAGCATCTAGCCACATAGTCTGCCTTTAAAAACATTTGTGAAACAATGGTTTGTTCTAAAGAGCTCACTGAATTTGAGCTCGTGTAATAGGATTGCAACAAGTCAGTTGGTGAAATTTCTTGCCTCCTACAAATTCCACTCAAACTGTGTACCATGGCATGCGCATGGCAACCTTACCATGGCAAGGTTATATGTTTTTCATGTGCAGACATAAGCATAACTGTAATTTTCCACTAACAATTGCACAGCAGCTCCTGCCGGTGTAGTAAGTAGTAGGCTCAGTATGTTTCTTGATTGTAGTTTAAAAGCACGACCTAATTCAAACATTTTAAAATAAATAGAAATGTGATAAACTTCTGTGAGTTTTCTTTTTTTTAGGGGGTGCCATCTGGTTTTGGCCAGTCAGTGTAATAATCAGGATCATGAACAGGATCAGATGTTGTAATGAGTCAATGAAGTCAGACTGTAGATTTTATTTCTTGCTCTGTCTCCGCTCACAGGGAGAAGATGATCTGCAGGATCCTGCTACTCATCATCCTCACCTCATGTGTCTCTGGTTAGTTTACAGCTTCACTTTATGAACTCCAAATAAAGCTCAACAACAGATTTGTTCCAGTTCTCAGTGTGTCTGCTCCTCTCTTTCCCTCTCTGTCTCCTCAACAGGATCATTTGTAGTGAATGTGACACAGACCTCGTATCAGGCAGAGGAGAACCACAACATCACACTGGAGTGGACGTTCACCACCAAACCTGACAGATCCACCAAAACTCTCAACATCCTCTGTGAACTGATAACTGAGCATACAGATTCAGTCCTGTATCATGTTCAAGAAGGTGTTGAGGTGTCAGAGTCTCAGGATGAAAAGTTCTCAGGACGAGTTGAGAGTGACAAAGACGCCCTCAGAGAAGGACGAATCAGACTTCAACTGTTTAGACTCAGGACTGATGACTCGGGTCTGTACCTGTGTGAACTGAACACAGATTATGGCTTTGGCTCAGCCAGATGTAGACTCAGCATCACTGGTAAGTTTTTTAGTGGAATGAGTATCAATTTTTGGCCTGAACCTTGGGATAATTTACTTTGGTTGGTATGTAGACTAACTATTCACATTTAAGAAATGTATTTTATGTCCTTTTCATTAGCTACGGATGACCCCAAACGTCAAAGTCCAACAGTGAACACACAACCAGAGAGTCGAGGATGGCTCAACCTGTATCCTTTACTGATACTGCCAGCAGCAGCTTTACTGATCAAACTCTGTTATAAAATCATAAAACGAAAACATAACCTAAATCTAAACAGTCACCACCTAAGCAGCGACTGCAGTGACGCAGTGGTCAACTTGAATAATTCAGATGCCACTCATCTTGCTGCTTCATTAGAAGCCACGTCCACCATCTTCATCTGAGTGTGGACATGACTTCCCTGAACTCCAAAGATTGTCATGTTAACAGCTGGGTCTGCAGTGGAAGCTTTGTGGGAGCATCAACCTCAGTGTGAGCTGAGAAACACTGTCTGCAGTCTGCAGCCATCATCACAAACACTGATGGAACCATTCAAAGCTCTTGTCACACATACCATTAATAATATTTCTTTCCTCTTTTGGTTCTATCATTTGTTTCTGTCAGATATGGTATGAGGAATCTTTAATATTTGGCGATTAAGCATGCAGAGTGATTGAAATCACTTGTTGTTCTCCCATCAGCTGTTATAAATAATTACTGTTTAAAATGTGCCTGAACTCAAGATGTTAAAAGAATTCTAAGTGTTACAGTGAACTACTAATAATCTGACTATGGATCACCATAGGTAGAATGTACTTTTTCTAAAGTTAATGTTTATGTGTATATATTGTAAACAAGTCCTTATTTATATGAAAGAAGTTATGACTCTTCTGTGTATGTGTGTGTCCGAATCATTTTATCAAAGAGTCAGAAGATCTAAGAGAGATCTATAATACCAAGTGTAATCTAACATGTTTGGTACTATTACTTTACAAGGTGTAACTGGGAGGACAGGAGTTTGATAATTATTTAAAATAGATAAAACACTGAATGTGTAGATATAAAGCAACACTCATTATAACTCAAAGTTGTTTACGCCAACTCTTAATCATAACATTATTCTAGTTAAATAATATTTAATTGTAGTTGAAATGACTTTTTCCTCTCAGCACTGAAAATCTAACACTTGATTCTGCTGAGTTTTTCTGCTATCAGCTTCTGTCTCTGCTTTCATAAAATAAAACAATCGATCTTTTTGATCAACAACACAAAAAATGGTGGTGACACTTTCTGTCGAAAAACACTGCAGCATGGTGGGAACAGCTACATGTAATCTCCCATCATGCTCCAGTACACTGCATTTGTTTACATAAGTAGAAAGAAACCGTTTCCTGGTTTATCAGATTTGTTACAGAGTTATCCTGGGACGATTGTCCAATGTCCCATGTGCCCAGGGTCCATGCACAGTTGGTGATCCATTAAAGAAAATATTTTTTTTCCCATAGATTTTTATAAAATCTTTTGATCCCTGTCTGGCACCTTAATCTGCATGCACACAAGGAGTGAATTGTCACACATTGGTTTGAAGCTTTAAGCTTTTCTTTATGAACCCCTTAATCAAATAGTCCCCCAAAAAAGAAAGAAAAATATACTTCCTTCCTAAATTTTCCTATTAGTGGAATGCCATTAGGCAAAACAAAGGTGTAAAGGAGAACTTATAAGGAAAGAAAGGTGCATTCTTTATACAGCATGCCCAGTACTGAGGATGCACCAGGAAGTGATTTGTAAGGACTTGGGGAGGCTAAGTATCTCACAATGCATTTGGAAAGAAACTCAGTCGGTAATGACAAAGGAAATGCACAAAACTGTAGGTAAAGAAATATTTCTATGACACAAAATAATCTTAGGATGTTTTAGGTAAGACTGTGATTGTTTAAACATTTTAAGAGATCTCCTGGTAGTATAACAGATGGCACACCTCGCCAGCTATCAGCTGACCGGGCTATCGGGGCTCATGATACCCACCTGGAATGTTTCACTGTAGCTGGTTTTGAACTGGTTTCAACTGGTTATGGTTGTCAACCAGCCAGTTGTGCCAGATGCCTGCCCCTCCCTGAGCCTGGTTTCTTCCGAAGGTTTCTTCCAGTTTAAAGGGAGAGTTTTTTTTTCCATTGTCACCAAGTGCCTGCTCAAAGGGGGTTTAGTTGAGTGGGAGTTCACTTTGTATTATTTTATTATAATATACAGCACATTGAAGAAACTGCTGTTGTGATTTGGTGCTGTATAAATAAAATTAAACTGAACTGAACATTACAACACCTCATAACAAACTCCTGATGTTGCTAGTAGTAAAATGATCGCATTTATGAAAATTTTACAAGTGAACATAGAAGTTTAAAAAGATTTGTGTTTAGTCGTGATTACCTCACATGGTAAGTCACAAGCACAATGATGACAACTAAAACGGTATTCATTGTTCATTTTTACAGGCAACTTTAAACAGACTAGTCATAGAGGCTTGGAAAACTGAGCACATTCAGGACAATAAAGATCTCTGTAAAGAGCAGAGTACTTAGCTTCCACCAAGCTGCAAATTTCAAGGAAATAAAAAGGATGCAAAAACTGCCTGAGTTCTGTTTGTGGAGACACAACAGCGTATGAGTGACAGAGTGAATAACACAAACCAAACCATAAACAAAGGCAGGGCTGACATTACTCTGGAAACACTAAGTCTCTTGTCAGGTTAAACTGTGTAGGCTCATCAGCAATAAAATATTATTATGACAAATTATTTACAGACAGTTCAAAAACTCACCACTGCATATGATAATATGCATACACACCCAACAGAGTAAACATGATCATCTGTTTGATCATAGATTGGTCTATTATTTCCTAAAATAAAAAGTACTTCTTAGAACAGCCCGTTGAAAAAAAAAGAAACTTGATACTTGAAAATCTCTTGGCATGTTAACATTCTCAGACTGCCAGGCTCCTCATCACAACATCCAACTTCCTCCCCCTTTTAAATCAACCTATTGGCGGCAATATTTACCCTTCCAGATCAAAAATGCATGTAGCTGTCTGTACTTTGAAACCTTTCATCTTGCAGCAGTGTAATGTGAAGGATTCTCTAAGATACTTGTAGATGTCACTGGATGAACGGGAGCTTTGGGAGAGATGTCACCCCTTTCGGAGATTTAAATAAAACTGCCAGGGCAAACCATGGGTAACAAGTCCCCAAATTTGTACTTATTCTTCATATCTTAATTCTTCCTCCATGGATAGATGATCCAATTAGTCTTGGCTCGAGATGGGTAAAAAAAATAACACTTTCGTCCTGCAGTACTACCAACTGTCTGCTATTTGTGGACACAGTGGAGCACTGTTTTACCCACCCTGGCAGTGAGTCAGGAGATTTAAAAACTATGGATTGGCACCAAGATGCATTTAGTATAAAATGGTGATGGTGGCATTGTATTTGTTTTATCCACAAATTTGGCAAAGTCAGTGGTAGGTACTGCAAATCTATATTAAGACGCTAATTAACTCCAAGTATTCTAAATATACTATGACACATGTTTAAAGCTGATAAAAAAAGCGCTTTATTACCAACCTACTGGAAATCGGCCTGGTCTCATAGAAGTTTGTGAAATACTCCACCCGCTTCGGCTGTTAGCAGTCTATTCAATGGCCATTATTTATGGTGTTATTTTTGTGCCTCTATTCTGAGCGCATGTAAAAAAAAAAAAATTGCAAGCACAAATGTTGCATTTTGAGGAGAAAATTATTTTGAGTGAAGAGAAGTTTAATTTGAGCAAACAAAATTCATTGCTGTGTGCAAGAAATGCATTTCAGTGTTTGCTATTATCCATACAGACACACAATAACAGCCCCTCTCGCTCACTTGTTGGCATTTGCTCTTGCTCAGATCTCTGCTCTGTGTGCTCACAGACATCTGTGGACCTGCTCTCAGTGTGTCGCTCCCGCTCTCAACATCTCTGCTCCCTGCTCACTCAACTCTTTCTGTACACCGTGATAAATGTGTCACAAAACCAACCAATCACAGACTTGGATGCAAAAATTCTGATTGGCTGTTTTGGTCTCCAATCAGCTCGCTAGCTACTGTAGCGAAACCCAGCCAAATATCCCAGAATGCATTTCGTCCAAAACTCAAACGCTGCAACAGCGCAACACCAGTCCTGGCTGCTAGGGTTTATTTAGACCAGGTAGGCTACTTATCTCATTATAATCAGTTTTTAAACTTCTGTTATCAGTGTTTCTGTATTGCTACATATAGGATCTACCGAGCATCATCAGTTGTGCTTTCCAATAATTGTGTGGTAGGTTACCCTTATAGTGCAATGTCTGTTTTGTAAAAAGAGTACCATGTCTAGTAACGGGAATCAAAAACCGGTTCTTGTTGAGAACCGGTTCCCAGTGTTTCAATTCCTTGGAATTGTTTGCCATTTTTGCAAATGATTCCCCTAGTGATTCCAGTCGCCTCGAATGACATCACCACGTTGCCTAGCGTCATTTACCCAGCAGGAAACATGGCGCCTATGCGGCACAAATGCTCAAAAGTTTGGTTATACTTTACGAGAAAACATGACAACAGGGCAACTTGCAATACTTGCAAAGTAGATATTTCGTCAAAGGGAGGAAACACTACGAATATGCAAAAGCATTTGCTCACAAAACACGCGATAACCTTAAATGAATGTCGTGATTTTGATCC
>VVHJ01003595.1:0-10047 GCA_015107715.1 Tylochromis polylepis | reverse complement strand
CTAAATAAAACATTGGACCTTAGTAAACCAATCCTGCCCACATATGCTGAGCACAGCATGGGCAGCACACTGCATTGTATTGGTGTATGACATTCTGTGGGCTTGAGTTTCAATTTGGAAACCATAACACAGGTCAGAACTGAAGGGTTGTGTGGTGTGTGTGTGTGTTTCGTGGGGGTGGTTGCAGTTTTCCCAGCTAATCTAAATCACATGAATTTTTGTCACTGCAGATTTTTCTTTTCTAACCAGCGACTTCATTATTTATCCAGACAGACCGTTTGACTCGAGAGCACAATCACATGAAAAAAAAAATCTTGACTTTTGATATGCCAGGTGATGTGCTTAAGTTGCACAAGAGTTTGGAGACCAGACTCAACACACCCCATCCCATCTGGAGGAATGTGGCTGGAGACGAAGGGGAGACGGTGAGGGCTCGTGAGGCAAAAGCGAACATAAACATTGTCCATAATGACAAATTATGGAGTTAGTTTTGGAAACGCTGCCCCACCTTGCTCTTTGTTCAGCGTGATCATTAGCTTTAATTGGATGAATAAACTGTTTACAAGGCTTAAATATGTGGGACCATAAAACCCCATGGAGAGACAGGTCTCTTTGTCCTACAGATGATCATACCTTTGTAAACCTTCACTTCAAGTAGTTCAAATAGGTCCAACACTGTTGTAATGAATGTGCAAGCTGCCACACTCTTACTATAACACTTTCAGGCTTGACTGATACTTATGCACTACAGTATACTGCAATGCTAATGACATGGAAGAGAATCTCATAAAGTTAAGGCATTTGCCTGCTTAGTCATAATAAGAAGCCTTTATTTATTTAAACCAGTGAAACTGCACAACACTTCACGAGTTTGTGGGAACTCCATATAGAAATTCTGCAGTGGAGACTTACCACTAAAACCACAATGCCTGCGCACATTGGAAATGACTGTGATGCTAATGTAATTAGTCGAAATGGAAATGCTGTAATTGCTCGGTGGGAGTCCAGGTTAATTGATGCAACATTGCATTTGTGCAGTGTGAAATTTCTCACTACTTAATCACATATAATTATCCAACCTTTCACTGAGACATGCAATAATGTTTGTGTGTGTGGGTGTGCGCATAGTGGGATGACTGCAAATCTTCAAGCATGTAAAAGAGCATGCATGCACAATACAAGGTTCCCATTACAAAGTGCTGTGTTTCATTAATTCACCTCATTAGAAAAAAAAAGGAAAGATCAACACAAATCCAATGCTGCTGCAATGTGAATAAGCCACTCCAATAACTTTTAGTCTGTCTCATTAGTTAGCAACTGCTCTTTGAAAAACTACAAGTATACAATTATTCCTGTATCATACAAAAATATTAATAGAATCACCTGCTAAATGTTTCCCCATTTCTTTCAGTATTTTCAGCATTGGACGTATTTAACGGCACTCTCCTAATTTGACAGCTGGGGTCAAATTACAGACACTCTTCCAGACACAGGTGTATGTTTGGCATCTCTGACTCTGTGACATTGTGGTGCAACTTGCCCCAGAGACACCTCTGGGTCTGACATTGCATGAATCACAATATGCACATGCATGCACTCACACCAGCACACGTGTACGCAGAATCTTACATCAGAGGTTTCAGCTTGATTTCTCTTGACATTTGTTGACGCATGGGTGATTTAAGGGTCTAGAGAAGTCATTTCACCTCAGATCCTCAAATCCCTTTGCACATCCACAAGAATAATTCAGCTATGTTGTGTGTACTTGAGAACATAAATTTAAGTTGTTTTATGATTTGGGTGTTTGTAATCATTTGAGGAGTTGCTTCAGTCTTTAAAAGACCATTTATGTTGCAATTTATGGCCCTGTAAGTTAGTGCAACATTGAAGACCCTATGTGACCAGGTTTCTCCACTGCTTTATAAGGAAGGGAAAAGCAAGGGAAAGACAAGCCTTGGTTATGATTTAGGGGTTTGGTGGAGATACAGATGTATTTAATGGTGTTTTTAACATAAATCATTTGTCCTTGTCCAGCGGAAACATTTTGATTTGAATTTCATCATTTCCTTTTAGTTTTGAAGCTATGATGCTGTTTCTCCGTTCTATGACTCAAATCTTTCTAAACAATGTAAGAAACATCTCTGATGTGTATAGCAAAGGATAACATACTGTGTACTCTGTATGATTGCACACACTGTTTGTTTGTGTCTAAACAAACAAGTAATCACCATCTGTTTGATAGATGATGTGAACATCTGCCTGCCTTTGGTCAACAATCAGATCCAAGGTTTTCTTTTTAGATTCATAAACTTTAAGTTCAAAACATTCGCATCCACTGGCAGGAAATTCACCTGCTTGGAAGGCGATTGGGGCTTTGTTTAAACTGTAAAGATTCCTGTTATGGCTCCAGAACACACTAGGCCCCTTGGGTCCAGGTTTATAACACGCCCAATCAGACTCTGCATTAACTCAAGAATTTCATTAAAAACACTTCATACACGCAATGAGAAATAACTAAGAACAAGCCCTTTCTAAGACAAAAGAAAGAAACAAAGACAAAAAGAAAAAAGTGTTTTCCAGGACCGAAAAAGCAAAAGTTTCACTAGAAAAAACAAAAAACAAGTTAACTTCCAGACTTTATATTTATATAAGTTTAATGGCCAGGACATTAAGTGTGTGTAGAACAAATTCATTCTTACATAGAATTTGTGTATACACCAAAAAGCTGTCTGTGCAGTTTCTATCAAGAAATGAAAGCCTGTACATATTTTACATTGAACTGCTTGTATACGCACAGAGAAAAGCTATTAAAATGCCCTGTATAAAGAAATAGCTGCGGTATTTTATGTGTAAGTCTCATTTTACACTAAACGTCCAAAGCAGCAGCGCCAGCAACAAAATTTAGGACAAAACAAGTGTCGACCTTTCATTGTCATAAAAAGTAAACTAATGTGTAACTGTTGTTCCTGGAAACATTATTATTGCTTTAAGTTATCATTACTGGTGGCCTTCTTTAAGATAATTCAAATCACTAAACTGAACTTCTTGGTTGTGTCTGTGGTACTGGTGCCTTTTGAAGTGTTTTACTGCAATTATCTGACAGCTGATACTTGATTATCTGATTATATGTTTGCAGTTTTCTATTTGGGATTCTGGAATCACTTTACACAAGATTACATTTGTCTTTCACAAACTGTGTAGTGGTTGTCTATAATCTACATTTTCAAGTACAAGTGGCAATTGATGAGGATTTGTCATATGAGATGATCCCTGACTCCACCCCAGTCTACCTACCTGTCCGTCTTTACCTGTCTATTGAAACAGAATCCGTGGTAAAGCGAGGCAGACAAGGGGGAAAGGCAGAAAGAGGGGACCGGGCCTATACCAGTCTTTTGCAAACACTGAACTCACTGCCCATGATCCTTCCCCACACCCATCCCCTCCTACCCCACCAACCTCACCCAGGGTGGGGATCAGGTGTCCCCCTTTGAAATCTAGGATGAGATCAAACAGGGCTCAGGCGTTTGATAGGGCAGCCCCACTGCCACCACCAGGACCCTCAATGGAGGAGTAGCATGACTGAAACCTAGGCCAAGTTGTGTGTGTGTGAAGAAGAGAATGAATGACAGAATGGAAGAAGAGAAGAGAAAGAGCCTGCTGCTCTTTGTTTTTAATTGTGGGGTAAACTTTGGTACTTATTGGCTGACAGAAGTATGACAGGGGTACTTATGTACTCTTTTTAGCGAGCTGTGACAAAGCTCATCTTGCAGACACACATTTCGAGTGTATTGCTAATGATGAATTTCAAAGTTAAGAGGAATACTAAATTTAAAAAAAAAACAAAACAATGAATTCTGAGAGTTTTCCTAAAATAAATACATGTATTTCTTCAGCTCAAATTATTGCTTCTATCACAAACCCAACAAAAGCCTTTGTCTAGCTAGCAGACTAATAGCTCAAACCACACTGGTTTATTTTGGGTTGGAGTTAGATAAATGCAATCCATCAGAGGAATATGGGTGGTATGGATACTGGCCAAAGAGCTAAATAACCATATATCGGAATGCATGTTTCTGTTTTTGTCTCTTGGCTGGCCTTAGTAATTGTTTTCAGGTTTTAGTGTTCTGGACTTTTTCAAATATTTCTGCTGAACTGACTGTTCTGCTTGTCTAAGATGTAATTCAGTTATTGTTTTGTGGTCAATCACAAGTGGCATGTTACATTGTAAATTATAGCAATGGAAAGATGAAGAGATACAAAGAGAACTTATTTTGGTTGCATTTTGTCATGGCGAAATAAATGTTGTTCTGTGTTGTCCTAGGAGCCTTATTTAATAGAAAACATCAGACGTGCATGCCCTTTTCTTCTTTTGTGCTATGGCCAACTACATAAAAACAAGGTTTGCAGGTAATATGTGTTATTCATTGTTAAATCTCTTATGTTCAGGTTTGAGTTTGTTGTGAACCATTATTTCACTTTGCTATCCCAAGGCCCTGTTCTTATCCATCACAACTGCAGACATATCCCACACGTTATAATCAACTCAACCTTAAAATTAAATGGCAAAAATTCCACTCTATTTTTGGGGCTATTTTTATCTGGCTACATTTATGTTAAATTATTAAATTACCTTTTACTTACTTGGTTAAAATGGTCGTAGCATTACTGTATGTTCTTGCTGGAATTTGTTGACTACATGAAAGTTGTTTGTGAGAAATAATGAGAAAATTTGACCATTTGTCTATCCTATATATTTGTATAGGATAGTCACCTTATGGGCAATTTAGAATCACCAGTAAACCTAACTAAATACATGTCCTTCACTGTGGGACGAATCCGGAGTACCCAGAGAGAACCCATGAAGACATTGGGAAGGAGAACAAAGAAAATGAATTGAAAAATTTTAAAGCCTCTAAAATATTCAACAAGTGCTCATCAGACATCACTAATATGAAACATGTGCAGTTAGATGAGCTTCTCTCCAAGTCATTTAAAATTCATTTAAATAGTTACTTTTCTTGTCCCCATATGTTAGCAAGTGTCCACATGTGATGAACAAAACAGATTCTGAGCCCATAATGTAATGATTTGCACACTCACATACAGATTTCTTAGAAGTATAATGGCAAGATGCCAAATAACCTAAAGGTGTTAACTTTTATACACCCTCCTCTCTAATGCTGCACACATTTATGTTGTTTCCTTCCTATACGATTGCTTTTCCTTCTTTTGCATAACAGAACATGTTTTTCTTTAAATTGGTATCTCCAAAGTCACTCTTGTTTTTATTTTTATGTGTAGTGAGCTGATAATTTCTGTGACCTCTGTTGTCTTAAATTCACTTGATCAACAAGAGAGAAAAACAAACAAACAAAAAAAGAAACCCCAACCAAACCTTGAGGTCCGAGACCACTCACACACACACAACCACCGAGCATAATAGTGCTTTGGATTGCACACAGAGTGCAAGTCGCAGACAAGTTCTCACATTTCCCAAATGCTTACATTCCACTTGTGAGCTTGCCTTGCCCCAGTACCGTGTCAGTCTCCTGAGTTTACACAGTCAGACAGCCCTGCACGAGGATGACAAGGTGACATCCATGGCTTTACAGCTCTGATGCATACACAAAGCACACACAGATCACACACAGATGCACTGTGTTTCTAAAGACACATTTGTAAAGGTGGAACAGTAAAGCTCTCAAAAAAATATACACCCAAGAAGAACAGAGATGAAGGAGGTTATAATGCCAAAGAGTCAGTACAGAGTGATGGCTGGACTGATTTCACTAAAGATCAAATTAACCTCTTTGAGTAACCTGTGTTGCTGTTGAATCTTTTATTATTCCTGAGGTAGCAGGGCCGGCTGCTTACACACTTGTTTCATAAAGATGACAGCTCTATAACTCATTGTGTATACATACAGAAAGTACACATGTATTATACAGTAAATCGCTCCTCACCTAGCTATTAATGTGACCTTTTGTTCCATTGCTGCCTTTCGGTCTGTCTCATAACAGGAAAGATTTAGTGTTTGCATTATGGGGGCTTGTTTAGCTATTAAATTGGGAGAGGAAATTACAGCTTTGTCTTACAGTATGTTTGTATGTGTTTGTATTACTTATTCACCAGTTACAAGTTTTCCTTTTTTTCCTTTAGTCGGGGCAAATCATATCTTTCACAGTGAAAATGTATGTTCTTCTTTCTCTGGATAAGTATGAATTTCAGACTGTTTGAGGTTCAGATATAGTTAAACTGAGAACTGGCAATGGATTAATTCAAGTTCAGATAGAAATATTTGCTCAAATGCATGTACTAAAAGGCAATTCATGTACTAATTCTTCAGCTGAGTGCTTTATACATCTGTGGAAATACATTTCAGGAAGAAATTATGTTCTGTAGTTAGTTGATTTTTGTATATAAGAAATTCACTTCCAAAACATCTCAGTTGTTAAGGTTACATTTTTAAAAATGTGTATTATGGTCAAAATCTAAATCAGCTGCAATAGAAGGCTACAAACACCTAAAATCCACATTAATGAAAGTCTTAATAACAGATATTAATAGATAGATAGCATGAACAAGAATTATATAAAAGCATAGCTAATTTTGCCACTTTATTATGAGTACATTTTCCTAGTTTAATAGTATTAAAATATTTAAAAACTGAAGAGTAATATGGTTAGACTGCTGTTAGGGTTAGGGGTTCAGCAACAAATGCGGCTAGTATTGAAGGATGCGTATATGTTTAGTGGTAAATCAGTTTTTTTAACCCAATAATTCTGACTACATTATTACGGTGTAGCACAGGTGTTCTTTGCTGCCCCCACATGGTCAATAATAATTCTACAGGGATAATAAATATGCCAGTTTAGCCCGCTGTTTGTCCCTAGTGGGGCCATCAAATATAAGTAATGCAAACAAAGTAATAATAAGTAATAATTAATCAATTCAGATGTAGATTTTGAATCTGAAGTTCAAAATCGACTTTGACCCTCTGATCTCTGTGTGGTAGTTTCACACTGACAGCTATTCACTGCTATCTTGATTGAACTCCCCTATCTTCACTGATACCCACCACCCCTTTCTCCTCTCTCAGTCCCCTGGTTCCCTTGGGCGCAGACACGGTGCACTTGTAATGGGCAGCTCTGGAAACCCAAACCCTCATTACCTCCCTCATTACTCCCTGCTGCACAATGGGGACCTGTTTGCAGGGTTTCACTCCCACCCCAGATAACACACACACATTTCCACAGACACACACATGTTACCAAATGCACCTCATGCCCTCGTCCGTCTCTCTTTTTATTCCTGCAGACTGCCTCTCTGGTCCAAGGCCCTGGTGATCAGGTGTCCATGGTTCTTTGTCTGCTCTTTTGTTGTGGAGGACAAAAGGCGGGCTGTCTCTCTCTCTACATCTCTTTTCTTTTGTTGTTGTTTTTCTTTAGATCTACTTTCTTTGCTCTCCTTATATTTTCTCACTCCCATAGCGATGTCAAAATTTTGTTACGTTAAACAACATGTTATTTAACATAACATATTGTCTTTATTTTGGGATTCTGAATTTGTACAACATTTTACTCCTGATAACTTTGCTTTTGGTAAAATATGCTTTGCTCAATTCCCTGTACACACCACTGGGGAGCAGCAGTGGTTGTCATGTTGATCTCTGTGCAAAGTGGTGGAACAAAAAAACTGGCAACAATTCATCTCAGTGTCAGTCTGATATATATATATATATATATATATATATATATATATATATATATATATATATATATCAGACTGACACTGATCCAACTTCATAAACCACAAGAATCACAATAATTTTGCTCAGTCTGCAAAATTATTTTGTAGACTGAACCTGAGTCTGTTTTAGAACCATGCTGCAATTACCAAACTAGTTTTACATGATCTGTTTGGATTTATAATGCCCCTCGCCTCTTGTGGCTTCTTTATGGCTGAAGGAGCTGAGGTGCTTAATATGGAGTCTCAAAGATGTTAATCTTTAAATTTTACGATATACTGATATGTTAAAATTACATTAGTGTTGCTGGACATTAAACCCATACAGAGAAAACAAGCAGCCACATTCATGAAGTTTCTGTTCATGGCAGAAAACTATGTATTTCTATCTAACTTCACGGGGAACACATGTGAAGCTGGCGCCCATCCAAATGAATGGATAAGTCGGGGTCAGAGTTGGTAAAACCCACAGTTTTTACATTTGTACACCACCACGGTAGATTTAAAATCAGACAATCGATTAATGATTGAAGTGCAGACTTCAGGGGTTTAACAAACAATTTTGCATTAAATGTTTAGGAATTACAGCTGTTTTTATACAATAGTTCTACCTCAGCAAAACACAACCTAAATGGAAGATGTGAGTGGCTGAATAACAAAGGGTGAACCGTTTATTGGGCTGAAGAAAAATTCAAAACAGCAAAATGAACTAGCAAATTAAAAAAAATATCAAATGAACATTCTGACCTTTTTACAGTGGGAAACCACCCACAGGTCATACACATGACCATGCCACTTAATGTACAAAGTTTGTGGTTGATTTGCATCCTATCTTAGGGCTAGGGGTACACCCTGGACAGTTCGCCAGTCTATCACAGAGAGACACAAAACTATTTGCGCTCACATTCACACCTACGACCAATTTCGAACCACCAATTAACTTAACACGCATGCCTTTGGATGGTTGGAACAACCAGAGTGCCCAGAGAGAAACCATGGGGAGAACATGCAAACTTGAGGCAGAAAGGCCCCAACTGGCAGATTCAAATCCAGGATTGCATTGCTGTGATGTAACCAGTGTATCACTATTCTAAAGCAGTTACTGAAACAGTAAGTAAAACAATCAGTCAGTAAAGTCATGATATTGGGTTGTGTAGAGAGCAACCGCCAACTCAACACAAATTTTTTGCTATTTGCAGAGTGCATGCTGCTTCCTAGTGTGTGAAAAGAGCAAAGGCTTTTAGTGTGCAATGTTGCATCTGAACAAACCACACACTTCTTATTTACCCTTGTATGTGTTATTGTTTAAAGAGTTCTACATCATTTTAGATTGTACTTCACTAGTAGTTTAGTTAGAGTCTCTCTTTATGTCTTGCTAACTAACTGTGCAAGAGTTGGGACACGTATCTTCTCAGTATACACTTTAATTGCTGGCATTCAGTTAAAGATGTTTTGTAACCTTTCTCCATCAAGAACTCATTCTTTTGTTTATATCTGAATTTAAACTCTCAGCTCAGCTGTTCTTAATTATGAAGGTTTCATTGTGAAGATGATGTTATACCTTAAAATGTCCTCACAGCTTTGTTGAGTAGACTTCTCAAATGTGGAGCAGTTATTGGAGGTCTTACCTCAGTATTGTTTTGTGGAATATATTTCTGGTGACTTTTAAAAAAGCTTTATTGCTGGTGTTGCTTCTAACAGTGCAATAAGAACAACTTAACATAACCAAGTTTACAGATCCAAGATAAACAAACAAATAATTAGTAAATACCGTAAAAAGCATTCTTGAAATGTAACACAATTATAAATATTCACTTCTGAGAACAATCACTGAGGTTATGGCTCAAGGCATATTTTGCATTTACATTAATAAATATACAGTGGGATGCAAAAGTTTGGGCAACCTTGTTAATAGTCATTATTTTCCTGTATAAATCGTTGGTTGTTACGATAAAAAATGTCAGTTAAATATATCATATAGGAGACACACACAGTGATATTTGAGAAGTGAAATGAAGTTTATTGGATTTACAGAAAGTGTGCGATAATTGTTTAAACAAAATCAGGCAGGTGCATGAATTTGGGCACCACAAAAAAGAAATGAAATCAATATTTAGTAGATCCGCCTTTTGCAGAAATTACAGCCTCTAAACGCTTCCTGTAGGTTCCAATGAGAGTCTGGATTGTGGTTGAAGGTATTTTGGACCATTCCTCTTAACAAAACATCTCTAGTTCATTCAGGTTTGATGGCTTCCGAGCATGGACAGCTCTCTTTAACTCACACCACAGATTTTCAATTAT
>VVHJ01003593.1:14897-45577 GCA_015107715.1 Tylochromis polylepis | reverse complement strand
GTTTGTTTGTTTTGGTTTTTTTTAATATATATATATATATATATATTCTGTCTTTTGGCTCACTAAAAACAAAACCCGCTGAAAAAAGCATGAGAAAGCTTTAGAGGAAGTTATCTCAGACAAACAGTGCAGCAAAGTGAGAGGAAGAGAGCTGAAATAGGATTCTCTGTGGTTAGCACTTGTAATATCAGGCAGCTGCATGCTGACATGGTTAGATTAACCACCCTGCCACAATACAACGGCTGCACTACAGAGCCTCTGTGTGATCTTCCAGAATGGACGGAGACATGTATACTGAAGACTATTTCCTTATTTCTGAAGAAAACTTCACTAGCAATTATTCGTTTTTTGATCTCCAGGAAGAGTGCAAACAACCCCTTCATGGCTCAGAGTATTTTTTGCCTACGATTTATTTCCTGATATTTTTCACAGGATGTGTGGGCAACTTCCTTGTGATCCTAGTGGTGAGAAGCAAGAAGAGAGGTGGTCGTCTCGTGGACACCTTTGTTGTCAACTTGGCCCTGGCTGACCTTATCTTTGTCTTCACGCTGCCACTGTGGGCCATTTCTGCCATACAGAAAAATTACTGGAACTTTGGGCAATATAGTGACTTTCTCTGCAAGATAAGCAGCTATATAATTGCTGTGAACCGCTTCTCCAATATCTTCTTTCTTACTTGCATGAGTGTTGATCGCTACCTGGCTGTTGTGAAGCTGATGGATTCGAGGTACCTCAGGAGTAGTTTGTGCATTCGCGCCACTTGTGCTGCAGTCTGGGCAAGCTCCCTGGTGCTTGGCATCCCATCTCTGGTGTACCGGAAAGTGGACACAGATTATTATGGGAATTTCTGTATGGAAGATGACACTTCACCTTTTTTTCTTGGAATGAGTCTGATTATGGCCTTACTCACCTTTATCTTCCCAGTGTTTATCATTGTGCTCTGCTATGGCACCATCATCATGCACCTCAACAAGCACTGCGCTGCTGCGGGAAATCCTCGAGCTGAAGCACGCCGCAAGCACTCCCTGAAGATGGTCCTCTGCATCATAGTGGCCTTTGTGGTGTCCTGGCTCCCCTACAATGTTTTTAAATCCATCATAATTATTTTAAATCTCACAGAGACTGAAACCAGTTGCGTAGTTCTCCCACAACTTAAAAACGCTCTCATCATCTCCTGCTGCCTGGCATTCCTCAACAGCTGCGTGAACCCAGCCATTTACTTTTTCTTGGACCATCACTTCAGACGACGCGCTGAGATCATGTACAAAACCTGCTTAGGAAAGCCAAAGATGCTGCAGAGCTTCAACTCTTCAGCTTCATTCACCAACGGCTACACTTCAGAGAGCTATGGAACAACTGGTGGGAGAAGTCAAATCTAAATGGTTTAGTAGGAGGAAGATTGTTATCCTGAACTCTGAAGGTGTTAAAGTAATAATATTACTGCCACGCTTAAGATCAATTTAACATCTTGTATCTACACCACTATATGTTGTTTCGTTTTTTGATTTTGTTAGTACTATACTTTGAAATTTCTTTTTGTCGCAAATGGCCTTTTATTGCATTGTAACATATCAAGAATGCTCATGTTGAACAGTATGATTTTCTTAAACTGCAGTTTTCCCATGATATCTGCTTTGTATGAAATTTATTAATATTGTAAATATTTAGCATTAACAGACAATACCCTACAGCTGCATTAATTTAGAAATGTAAATATCATTTAACATTTGTAGCTGAACAGATAAGTTGTAAAAATGGAAAAAGAGAATGAGGTAGATATCAGAAAATGTTCTGTGTCTTCTGTGTATCTTTTTATCACTATTATTATTATTATTTTGTATATTTGCATAATACGGTTGCAGTTAATAAATGAAATCTGAAAAAAAAATGTTGTGGGACTTAAAACTTTGATTCCTCTTTCATAAAGCACCAGATTTCAATGATGAATTGATACTATGATTAAAAATCTGCCAAAAACAGTAGTTAAATTACAGTTAATTAGAGCTAAATTACAGAATTTATTATTGCGATTTAATTTTAATATAATGTTGAAATATTATTTGATCTGCAGAAGTTTTTCATTACTGAATTAAAATTCAAAACAAAATTAGTCATAAACATAAAAGACCGCACACTGAAAGCTTTTATTTAAAAAACTCTCCCCAGAGTTTTATTTGACTTTCACATAAATCACATAAACACTAAAAATAACAATAATAACTAATATAAGTCACAATTGTGTAACAGTTTCAGCTGAGCCAGTTCACTAATGAAGTGTAGATAAATAAGAGATGGGTTCATTGTAGAGTAAAAATTTGTCTTGTGCTTACAGAGGAAGTGTGTGTTCTCACACATTGTTTCTCACACATTTATTAAAGCGGGCTTTACTGTTTGTTTGGTTTTTTAACCTTCAATGACAAAGCATGACACAAAAAAATTACACAACTGTGCTTGAACAAACACTACTTCTCTAATGGCAGCAGAGCAGCATACATCTTCTAGGTTCGAAACGCACAGCTTAGGGTCTCACAAGGGATTTCTCTTTTTATGTTATACTTTGTCTTTTAACGGTACCTAAACTGTTTCACTTTGTCCATTTCAGTACTGATATGAGTCAATATCTTATTTTTCACTGAGCCCAAATAGAAGACAATGTAAAAGAAATTTTTTAAAAAAAAAATAAAGCACACACACATATTATGTGGGATACTCAGTAAAACTGCAAAAATATGAAGTATGAAGTCGGTGAGCTCCATGTGAACTGCAACAGAAACCGAACACAAATGAGAAGGTGAAAATGAGAAAAAAGTGCACTTACACATATAAGGAGGCACTAAGCTGGCAACCCGAGGTCAGCCAACACAGACAATTGCAACAGGAAGCAACAGTTCTCTTGAGTGAGTGGGGGGTTGCTTTTTCCTTTTTCTTCTTTTTTTTTGTTCTTTTACTTATTTATGTTCACGTGTGGTGGAGAGGTCGGTCATCTGTAACACAAAAGTTGCCCACTTGCTACAAACCAAGATATGGTTTACATATTACCATATCTTTTTATATTCACATTTGCACTTAACCCCCCCCACACACACACACACACACACACACGCGCACACACACACCCTTTTGACCCCAACTCAGAGATGAAATGTCTTAAATGTAGCTTCTCAGAAATCAAAAGCATTCACATGGTGGCAAAGGGGAAGTCAGGTATGCGAAAGTTCAAATGTTCATGCTTGCCCACTTGTTTTTCAGTTGTATGAGTGATTTGAATCATGCGAAAAAACAGGTTCAGTGCCAGGCTGTGAGAAGAGGGAAGTCAAGAATTCCCCTTTCCTGCTTTTAGATGTAGCTGACCAGCTTTTCTTATAGTTTTCTTATAGTACTGCCACAAATATCTTACCTGCTGTTTTTGGTATATAAAATGGACAGTTTTCATTTCTTTGATCTGTATCTTGTATGTGGAGCGCACATGCACACACACACACTAGAAATGTCCGTCTATTCTATTCTAATATCTAGACATAGTGGACATGTAAGTTGCATGCTATAGATACTGATCTTTACAAATGTTAGGTGTATATACTGTGTGTGAATCATGTTTCAGTGGTGTGCAAAATCCAAACCGTTTAAGTTAACATGTTATTTCTGTGTTTTTGGTTTAGTTTTTTGTTTAGTTGCACCAGTTTCTGCCAAATTTTGCCAATAAAACAACATTGTAAGTCTTTTCAGTTACACGTGTTTTTGCATTTATTGCACAGGTTGCTTTGATGAAACGTTTGCAGATAATCACAGACGACACACAAAGAAGGAACCAGAAGTGCCAAGCGCTGCAGCTCTCGGGCTCAACGAACAGCCCTGAGACACTTAGTCATATTATTTTTCTTAACTGACTAAATGTGAAAAAGATGATGATGTGTTCTTGAAAATTTATAATGATTCATTCTTTTTTTTTCCCATCTTTTTTTTTAATATGGCATGGGTCATGTGGGTAACGGGAGATGTTTGTCACACTTCACCTATGAATTCAGCAGTCCAAATGATGATGTTTTCTTCAAAGTTTAAACTTTATTTGCAAAGAAATTTGCAATTGTTTTTTTAATCCAAGAAATTCAGTGCAGCTGATGCTGTTGTGAATGTTAAAAGTCAAGTGGACTGAAGAAGTGAGGGCAATGCTTACTAAATGCTATTTTAACACAGCCAGATTTTATGTCTAGAAAGAAGTCTAAACTAAAATACATTTCAAATACAAAATGTTATCAGTTTTTTTGGTCTACACTTCAGTTAAAAGCCGTGAACATTTTGCAATGTATCACTTTTATATGACATTACTGTAATAAATTGATAAAATAACTTTTACAGGCAATGTCTGCCATTAAACCCTTGTCTACTTTTTCCACTTAATATAAAATCTTCATTTTTGTCACATCTAAACATTTACCCAATATCTACCTCCAACTGATTTAATTCTGACTTTGTCATTTAAGCAACATCTGAACACTTTTTACAGCAGAAAATCTATGGAAGAAATGTAAATGTTAAAGCTCAAACCCGTCGGGTAAGGAAATGACTTAGTCGACATTCTGCCAGTCAAGCACACGCAGATTGAAAGGTGAGACCTTGGCACTTGGTTTTTATCAAACCTTTCTTACGTTTGAACTGCCAGTTTCTCTTTCTAGTGTTGGCGTGACTATGAACTTGCAGTGTTCTCATAGCATTATTGCAGTTCTCTCCCCTGTGCTTGTTACAAAACCAGGGCTAAAACAGTCATGCTGTGTGTCATGTGAACTTTTCTGTTTGCTTGTGAAATTAAAAGTAAGTTTATTCTCATGCAGTTAAGTCACTGTAAGAAAAAAAAACACAATAATATAACAGTGGTCTTGTATTTTAATGCTTATGTCAAAGCTAACTAGAACTATTGCGGCTGTTGATCAGTGAGTGTAATCTTCAAAATATTTTGGGTTAATGTGTCCTTCTTGTTTTAGTCCTCACGGAAAGGCCATTTATGTAACTCCTGCAAGTATAAGATTGATTGATTGTGACCGCATTACTCAACACAACTTTGTATTTATTCTTTTAATTATGCTGGCTCTACACTGGATATTGGTTTTTATTTTTACTTTATTTTTCCTGTAGTTTTCCCTTGTTTTGAGTAGGGTCATAGTTTCTTTAAAAAATTTTAATGTAAAAACGGCAAGTAAATGCATTCAATTCAAATATTAATGTTACTAATTGCAAAAACAAATATAAAATGAGTATTAACATAGATACATGCACAGTAGTGTCACAGTAGCCATCGCTTTTTTCTTCTTCTTTTTTTTGCCCCGCTTCAAGCAGCTACAAAATAATGGTGCACAGCTAATTTTTCCCCCCTTTCGACCACAAACACATACAACATTTGCAGTGAAATCATGCCAACACTGTAAGCGTCACATGACACGACTAGCTGTGGTTTTTATAATCTCATAAATGAAGCCTGCATGAGCAACATTTGATAAACAAGTAGTCTCAAATAAAGACGTCAACACTGAAAGATTTAAAATCACGCACCTGCGCAGATATGCCTTTGAGACTGTCCTGTGAGGAACCCTGATTAAGATTTAGCAGCTTTCTTTCATTTACTAACAGGAGTAGATCATTTGGTTTGTACTAAAACTTGACAGTTTGCATAATAATTCTACATGAACTGTGTTTCTGAATAATGTGTATACTATTTTTTTAAAGATAGCTGCTGTTAGAATAAAAAAAGAAAAGAAAAACAAAGGGTTGATTTTTCAGATTTTTTTCTGTCTACCTGAAAAGTGAAACAACACCTCAACTGATGTGGTTACATGCTGTTGATTACAAGAAGCAAGGAAGCGCTGAGGAAAAAAAGAAAAATGAAAAACAAAAGACAGACAGACAGACGTTGTTTACTATTAAAAGGTGACTATATCCTCTTTCAATAACAAGTTCAGATAAACACATCAGAGGCATTAACATGTTGCTACTTATTTTTGGAAAACCGTTCACTTGAATTGCTTTACACTGACTTACAACTCAGGATTTTATAATGATTATGTCACTCAGTGTTAACTGTATTCAGTGCATATAATGGTTCGATGTTTGGGATTAAAAGTCACCTGCAAAATCTGAAAAAAAATTAATTGGTTACGTCATTTAATATTCAGAATTATATCATTCAGCAGCGCAGTTGTTAGCACTGTCACCACGCAGCAAGAAGGTCCTGGTTTTGAAAACTGTCTTCTTAGAATCATTCCTTTATTTTAAAGAAACCTCTTTTGTTGGTCTTTGTTGGTTTTGAAACCAGCTACGCAGACATAATATTTTCTCCTACATGATGGGACTCATAAGAGAAAATATGTAATGAGTGTAATGTAGAGTGATAAGAAAAAGAAAGCTTTCACAGGACTACGCAGTCTATACAGTACAGGACTCTGTGAAAATCGAAGTTGCCTCACGATACAGTAATAACTTGAGGCAACATGAAGTTTCCGTATGACTTTATCAGTCTCTCACATCATTGTGAAGGAATTTTGTTCCACTCTTCTTTGAGCTTTGCTTAGCTCCTTGAGGTTTGTGGGTATTTGTCTATGCACAACTCTCTTAACACATCACAGCATCTAAACTCGCTTGAGGTCTTGACTTTGAGTGGGCCACTTCAACATCTTCTTCTTGTTTTCAGCTGTTCTGTTGTAGATTTGCTTGAAGGGCAAATCTATAGCTGTTGCACAGCTCACATTGGACTCTAGAATACTTTGGTATGCAGAGAAGTCCAGGATTTATTCAGTGATTGCAAGCTGCCTAGAGGCCGTGGCTACAAAACAAGCCTAAATCATCACCCCACCACCTTGACTTGACAGTTGGCATGAGGTGTTTGTGCTTATGTGCTTTTGCTTTCTCCAAACGTACCACTGTGCATTATGGCCAAGCATCTTCAGTTTGTTTGTGGTTTGTTCAGATGCAACTTTGTAAGCCTAAGACATGCTGCCAGGTTTTGTTTTGTTTTTCTTCCAAATAAACCATACTTGTTCAATCTAATTTTCTAATCAACACGCTAACTGAGGCCTGCAGAGTCTTGGGTTTTTGCATTTTCTCTGAGTACTGCAAGGTCTCATCTTGAGGTGAATTTGCTGGGACATCTATTCCTGGAAAGACTGTGGCATTGAGTTTACACAAACCTGAATGCTTCACACCAGTAAACTGCCAGAACTTTTGCAGTTATAGAGGTGATCACACTTACTGATAATCAATGAATCAAGTGCATTTAATTACCAGCAACCACTAACCTTCTTAAATCGTGTGGAAGCAATGAGAGCGTACTTAGTTTTTCATAGGGCTGCATAGTTTACAGGGAACTCAAAATAAGGTGCGGGTGACCTCTAGTGGACGTTTCGATAGAATTCTAATTTTGGTCTATTCTACTTCTTATTAGTCATTCTAATAAAGGATCACAGTGAGGGTTTTGTTGTTGTTTGTTTGCCTTTGTTTGTTTGTTTTTGATTTTTAAATATTTTTGATGACCAATGCATGACTCTTTATGAGGAGTCATGCACTGGTCATCTGTGGCTCACTGCCCGTAAGCAGCGTTGCGTTCACAATCCCATTTAACACTCGTAATTGGTTGATCACTGAATAATATGATGGCTGAGTGAGGCAGAAAGATATTTTATTTTAGTATTGTATAAGTTTGGGTTCTGACGCTGTAGGATGTGAGCCTCGTTTCATTATATTTGAGAGAGTTCTCACTTTCCAGATGACACTACATTCATTTCATACAAGGTTCTTATTTCTCCTTCTAAACATCGTAATGCTGTCTTTGCCCTCTGCTTCCTAAAGTATGGACACTGGTTGAAAGTCCTGCTGTCTGAACAAAAGTTTTATTTTGGAAGAGGTAATTTTTCTGAAATCCTAGTAAATCAAAGTTGAGACTCTCGAATTGAAGAAACAATTTGAGTTTAAGCAATAGAATCATAATATGGGGGGGGTGCATTACTTAACTTCCCTTGCGGCCAGAAAATATGAAAGCTACAATCCATCATTTTGAAAAAGTCTATGTGCCCTGTTAGCCCAGTCAATACAAGTGTGGCATCAATAGGAAGCCCAGAATGTCCCCGTGACAACAGCAGGAGTCATAAAAAATGCAGAATTGGTGCTGGACATCTCAGACTTAATTGCTTAATTGCTGGGGAAGGATTGCTCTACACTGCGGCTTTTTTATTTTATTTTTTTCTTGCTGTGTTGTTACATGTAAGAAACACCAAACCAGCAGGGTTGAAACCGCGAGTAGCTCGTGGCTCGAAAACAAAATGTATGTTTTCGAGACATTTCGTGTAAATGTGTGTGAATGACCTTTATAAACCATATTACCACTGATTTCCGGTATTTGCCATAAAGTGATTGTCTGTATTTAAACTGTTATAGATAACTTGTTTGCCAATAATATGTGAAACATATGTCAAATCTATCCATCATGAATGATATCGAGTCATCTTGAGCCACAAACAACATTTCTGTTACAAGGTAGAAGCCGAAATCAGTTTTTGGCAAAGTGACTGTAATATATCCTTATATATAACACAAATGGAAACACTGGAAATCAGGTTTTAGAAGACGATCACTTTTTGGCACAACGCGGTTAACATGGTATTTACTTGTTGGCTCGTGTGCTAACCGTTTCCGACGGCACCTGAAGGCAGCTCGGCGTTCCTTTGCCTCAGTGAGCGCTCGGAGTATGCTTTCCAGCAAAGTTAGCGGTTGGAGAGCTCAACTTCAGTTTAATGGTTGTTTTCCTGTTAATTCAAGCGGCTAGACTACACTGACGTAACGCTGGGACTCGGTTCTGTTTTCTTCCACTCATTTTTTTCACTGTAGCTAAAGTAAACTTCCAGCTCAAATCTGGGAGGCTGCGAGCCAATGGAGTGCAGATTGTATGGATGTAGATGAGGCATGCTGCTAGCAGGCTAACTAGCTACGAAGGTAAGAGCAAAAAAGCTAAGAATTATTACCTTACTTTAACTAGCTTTGTGAAGCGTGTTGTTTATTTAGAACTGCTGAACCTAACTTAAAGATGGGTAACTGTGAGCCGAGGGTGAAAGTATTTTGGGGGAAGAGCTGACCACTGAAGGGAAGAAGTTCCTAAACTTTGAGAAACTCTAAAGATGAGGCCCAGCAGGGTCAGTGCATCTGACTAAGCGAGTGGATGACACACAGGCACACTGTGTCTCCTTTCTCAGTTACATTTACTTTTATTTGTTTTTGTATTCAGTGTGTGTGTGTGTGTGTGTGTGTGTGTGTGTGTGTGTGTATATAAATAAATATATAACCAGTGATCCAGAAACACTTAGTTATTCTAACTGTTACTGTCACGGAGTACGTTTAGCTTTTATTTTTTTCAAATTTATGTGATACTTATTTTGTTTAAAAAGCTGTTTTTAAAAAAAAATTAATAATAATAATTATTGGCGTGTCAATTGTTTGCAAACGAGAAGTCAAGCTTGAAGGTGCACCATAAACTGTGTACAGATACCTGGCTGTACACAGAAGTTGTCAGATTGCAACATCCTCTTTGACTGGAAGAGTAAACATGTTCAACATGTTCACATGATCATAAAATGCAAGCTTGATGAAGTACTTTTGCCAGCCTCTTGAAATTAGCACACAGTTTACAGAATTGTTAATACTAGGCATACTCCAAGTTTGATGCTATTTTGCCTCCGATCCATGTGAAGGTTTTCTCCTGTGCAGTCGTCCCATTGGTTAGTTTCTCATTTCACTTGATTGAAATTTTACCGCAGTCACACATTCCTCAGCATTGACCTGAGGGCAAAAGACAGAAGTGGCGTAACCCCTGCTATTTCACTGACCCTCCAGTGCAGCAGTAATTACAAACTCATGCTGTGCCGCCCAGCATTGTTTAAACCCACACAAAACCTTAAAGTTTCCTGATGTGTCAGTGACCCCTAGCTGAGTGTTAAAGAATGAGTGTAAAATTCACTAAATGTGTGAGGCCATAAAAAACGTGTTTGGTATTTGGTGTAAATATAATATAACACTGGGATGGAAGAGATCAAGCAAACTGAAAGAGAATATACTGTCATGTTAAAACCACCTTTACCAGAAGAACCACCTTTAGTAGTGATAACTTGAAGTAACTTCAGGTTTCTGTATGACTCGCACCATTGTGGAGGAGTTTTGGGCTGCTCTTCAGTTCATTGAGGTTTCCGATGATCCATTTATATACAGCTCTCTTGTGATGTCCCGCCACAGCGTTTCAATTGGGTTGAAGTCTGGACTCTGACTTTCACAAACACCTCCACAAACACTTCCACCAGACACCAGCTGTCAAGCACGGTGGTGGAGGGGTGATGATTTGGGCTTGTTTTGCCAAATAAGCCCAAATAGTCCAGGCGCCTAGCAGTCACCGAGTCGACCGTGAACTCCTCTGTATACCAAAGTATTCTAGAGTAAATTATGAGGCCACCTGTCTGACAGCTGAAGCTTGGTCAGAATTGCAGCAGCACAGCAGCAAATCTACGTCAGAATGTTTGAAAAAGAAAAGAATCAAGGTGTTGCAGTGGTCCAGTCAAAGTCCAGACTTCAAGCCAATTGAATTACTCTAGCAGGACCTTAAGAGAGCTGTCCATAAATGTGGGGAAAAAACTCAATGAACTGAAGCCACGTTGTAAAGATTGCAAAGAGAAGTGGGATAAAATTCCTCCACAACGATGCGAGAGACTGATAGTCATAAAGAAACTAAAAGTAATTTCAGGTTACTGCTACTGAAGGTGCTTCTGCCAACTATTGAATCATGCAGTGAACTTCATTTTTCCACACATTGCTTCTCAATTTAGTTTTTGTTAAATAAACAATGACACTGTGTAGTCTTTCATGTGTTGCTGTTCATCTAAGGTTGTTTTTATCTGCTAAGGACTTTTATTATGTCCTGCCATTTAAAAACTTAGAACTGACAGAGGGTACACGTTTTTCCCTTTTTAACCATAACTGTATACTCATCTTTTTAATTTTAGTTTTTAATGTGTTTAAGCTTGTTCACGCTCAGCCACAATTTTTAATGCTTGATCACGCTTTAGAATAGGACTTGGTTTGTGTGTGATAAACAAATTGTTCAGTGATCAAATCAGGGACTTTTCTTCTGCCAAAGTGTGCATGTAGTGTTTTGTTTTGTTTGGGGTTTTTTTTTTTTGTTGTTTTGGGGTTTTTTTCTCACATTTACATTAGTTGGTTAGAGTTTGAACCAACGTGAAGCTTAAGTTGGCTGCAGGCAGCAAGAGGTGTGAAGGTGTGAAACAGAGGATTCTTTTCCTGTGTGTGTTCTTTTTTTTTTCTTTTCTTTTAGGGTTTGTGGTTTATTAGTGCAGCTTAGAAAGTATTTCATTGACACACATTTGACTTAACCGTCATTCAAAAAAGTCTCTGAGAATCCAGCAGAAGAAGAAAGTTATAAAGTATTGAGGACTGGCACTTAATAATTCTGCATTGGCAGCGGCAGTCTAGCCCATGCACTTATAAAAAGGACTCAAGAATATTTAAAGAATTTGTTTTGCCAGCTGCTATGTTTCCTTTACAAAGCCTGCTCTCTGTCTCTCTGGGACTTCTGGTTTATATAAAACTACCCATGATGACATCCACCAACTGGCTACCATAACTGTGGATGCTGTGTGTTTGGTATCTTTGTGGGAAACTGTTTTACTAGTCATCACATCAAGCTTGATGGACTTAAATACACCATTGGTGGACAGCTGTGACGTGACTAATGTGCTCCTGACTGTGAAATGTTACACTATAATTGCATCTTTGACTAGGTGTTAAAATGTGGCTAAGCATTTCTCATTTACAGCTTTCTCTCAGTTCCTCTTAACTATAGTTTCCCAGATCAGCGTGGGATATTATATGGGCTCAGACAGTCTTGGAAAACCTGTAAAAATCCTGTAATTTAACAGTAGCATTTTAAATAGTACTTAAAGAATATGAATTAATTTCTTATACCTAATTTAATGCTGTTTTTGTTTTTGTTGCTGATTTTGGGGGGGGGGGGTGTTCTTTTTGCATAATGTGTTGCTGTGCTGTACTAACAGATGCTGGTAAGTGGTAGGGCTGCTTCATCACTATTAATTTGATCATTATTCTCATAGCATTATTTACTTATTAACTATGGATGCACTCATTTAACTCTATAGCTGTCCTTTGAATGTCCTTGAACTTTAAATATTGTGTGTTTTCAGTTTTTCAGTGAATAAATCTTAACTAAACTAAACATGCAACAGGGTGGCAAAGGGAAAAAGCCATTGCTATAAAGAAATGAAGTGTGCACATATAAAGTATAAAAGATGAGCGTACCCACCGTAGGTTTGTCCATAAAAAAAATTAATCACCCGATATTAATATACTAAAATTAATATATAATTAAGATGCTCATTTGCAGCGCTATTGTTACAGACAATACCATCTTTGCCTCCTCTAGTTAGCTCACAACTTCATGGTACTGCTGCTGGAAGACAGGAATACAGGAATTTCAGAGGTCAGTAAAACTCCTGTTTCAACAATGTTACCTGGCCTCTGCACACTTTAACCATTTAACTGTTAGCATTTACCTGATAGCCACATTAGCCATCTGTTATCATTGGCGATGGAATATTAAGCCGTGATAGAGCAGATTACGAACACATGGAGAACCTGGAGGATTGCAAAGTAGAAATAAAGAGTGAAATCAAGAGTAGAACAGCAGAATCGGACAGGTTTCAGGCCTGAAGAGCAGAGCTGAGGATGTAAAGAGATGCAGATTGAGACAGAGCAGTGTGAATGGTGGATGACAGGCTGCAGGCACGTGTGGACAAGATGATTAACTTTAACTTTTTTCCTTTACAATCATTTATTAAAATGTTTCTTATTTTGTTGTAGCCAGCTGTGAGATCAGTTTTAAAATTCAGGCAGTGGCCGGTGGTTCAGTCTTTCACAGTAAGCGCTCTTTTTCTTTTAGATCTTTATTTTAACATAACTAACACCACACTTTAGATGTGAGATATTGTGTTGTTTTCTGTGCTTTTGGTTATAAGTAGGTTCAAAGATATATTTTACCTTCACAATCTGTTATGAAGTTATCCAATTTTAAAATTTATTCTTTAATACTAATTTTGTTAAAATCTAACTTATAATTTGGAAAATTAGTTAAACATTAACAAGTTAACACTTTCTAAACATCATTTCATTCCTTCTGTTTTTGCTTAATGGGGTCAAAGTCTTCGCCGTGGTATTGAAAATGGTATTGAGTGTCGAGTGTTTTCCTGTGTATCGGTATTAAGTTTGTAATTCTAGCATTGTGAAAACCCTAACCCACTATGACATTAACCAGTGGTTTCTGAAGCCCTGTTTTAAAGCCTCAAGACAATGATGTCACTATTTTGGCATTTTGAAAGCGGACTCGAGGAGAAACCGCACGCTTATTGGCTTCTCAGTAAGTAAATAGCCAGTGGGTTATTGCCCAGATTATCTCTCCAAAATAGACCTGATGCTTTATTCAGTATGACATGAAATCAGTGACTAAACCCATAAACTCATCAGGTAGTGTTTACTGATTTTGGGGTGATGTTTTCCCATAGACTTCTATAGGAGTCAAGGTCTTTTTGCAACCAGAAGTTGCCCCTGGTGGAAGTTGACGTGAATACATATTTAAGGGATTTCCACGTTGGCTTCACTTTTCATGCCTGGAAACTACGTCCATGTTTAATACTGTTAATGTGTGCTCTTCGTAAAAGACAAAATCTCAGCTAACTAAAGTAGTGGTGGTAACCGCTGTTCCCAACTACAACCTTTATTTGCATTATTATTATTATTATTATTATTATTAGGTCAAACTAATGCATCTAATACAGCTTAATATAGTCATACAACTAATACATCTAGTACTACAATAAACCCTAAAAAAGGTTGTTGAAGTTTTATTTATTTAGCCTTAAAATAAATGGGATGGCCAAACTGTCAGAAAGACCTGTCTGATCAGTTTAGCCACATGAGAAACTAGATTTCCTGAAATTCCCATTTAGAAAATCTTTGAAGCCTATAGGACTGCATTAGCTTTTAAAACTACTAAGTAGCCCCAGTAGCATAAACGTTTTGATACTTGAGAAAAATTGTGTTTTTAGCATCATGTAACTTTTGTTTTTGAAGGGACACCTGAAGGAGACACCAAATATTGTCTGTATTGTGTGTGCAGTATTCCATCTGGAAGAATGATTATCACTTATTTCTTGAACAGAAATCCATGCATTTTCCTATTATTTTTGAGTATTTGATGTACAAAAATGTCCATTATACTTGATTAAATGAATCCTAAATGAGCAAAAGCATTTAAATGGGAGGAGGGTTATTTTCTGGGTCTGAGGTGCTCAGAAATCTTCTGTGCAGGAAAACCCATGTAGTCAAAGGCAAACCTGAAAGTCTGTCATGGCTTAGTATCTGTGAAATGTGTCGAGTAGTGCTCACAGTGTGTAGTCTTAAGTGTAAAAGTTACTGAACCAAAGCTTTGCTGCTTTCTTGGTGCCATGTCATTTGAGATCTGATCCCTGAGTGTCTAGGAATTGCTCGACCTTTTTGTGGGTGTCTGAGCACCAACATTCCTGGAAAGCCAAAATGAATATTGAGATTCAGAATGAATGTGAACCATGCAAAGCAGGTGCTCTGTAAATCATGTGAGCTATGCCACTGCCATTTGTTTCCCTCTTTTCAACGCAGGAAGAAAGAGCAGGACACAAAACAGCCTCTGTATGGGTAGACTGGAAGTAGGTAGACAAGTGGGGAAGTTTAAGGGTGCACATGAAAATCTATGCTAGTAAAGCTGTAAATTTATGATTGCTTATTGTTGTTGTTTTTTTCTCTGCTTTTAATCAACCAGGAGATGGCAGTAAACATGCACTGACTCTGGTGTTCTCATCTTTTGTCTGTACTAACTACTTCAAACTCACAGTAATTAGGAGTAGTTTAATGATCATAGTAAGAAAATAGAAGTCCAACTCTGTGAGCGAGTCATTTAAATGCAGTTATGAAGTCATAGAGTGGTTTAAAACAGATTTGAGCTCTGTCCCACAAACAAATTACCGGCCTTTAAACAAATCATAGTGAACCAGGATCTTTGACTGCAGCAAGCTGGCTGCTGATAAACTTATAGGGATGCAACTAATAAATAATAAGTTCATGATTAATCTATCAAATGATTTTGGAGCTAATTAATTTTTTGGTTTATAAAATGTGAGAACAGAATGTTTTTTAAAAACATGCAAGTTCAGTAAGGAAGGAGAGGTCATCAAATTCCTTGGCTTATAGTTTACAAAAACATTTTCAGTTTACTATCAAATAAGATAAAGAACAGGCACGAAATTTGCATTTTTTTTTATTATGAAACTAGTATGTTTTTGTTTTTTTGCTGTGGCTAATAACAAAAAAGTCTACTATCTATTTTTTTTAACAATCAGCTTATCAATGAATTAATTAAAGTGTTGTTGTCAGGGTGCCAAGCAATATTGCATTTGTCATGAGACACATGTTTCAGTCAAGGTTGTCCCCACCCATTTCTAAGTGGACTGATAAGAGCCACTTAGAAATGGGCGACGAAGTGACTTGTAATTTCTCGGTGTGTTGGTCATTGTTGTTGACACAGTTTCAAGCTCACACAGGAGTCGAGTTATATGATACTGTCTCAAGTGTTCAGCCTTCGCTGTACGAGGCCACACCTCTTCAGCAGGCAGCGCTTTCTTAGCGGGTGAGTCTCTCATTCCTGCCCAGACTCCACACACCTCAGGTTTTGTGTGTCTCTGTTCAAGCTGGGAATTCTGTGGGCCAATTTTCACTGGTTGGATTTTGAGTTTTCCATGAAGAAAAGTAAGTTGGATTTTTTGTTTGTTTGTTTGTTTGTTTGTTTTGGGGTTTTTTGTCCGAATGACAGTTTTCATAATGCACACAGAAGTTTGTAGGTTTTAATTTGGATTTATCTCAAATATCTGTAATTGTACTATTTAATGTCAATGTTTATACACAGTGAAATTCTTTTATTGAAACTATTAATTAGTTGTCCTCAAGGATGTAAAGTTGTTCAAAAAAATATTACAAACAAGAAAAAAATGTTTTACTGGCAGGTAAATTACACCAAACTAAATACCTACCTGTAAACACTTGACAAGTTTCAGTTTGCATGCAACTGAGAACGCAACTTCATCCATGCGTGGAGGATAGATGAGTGCAGATTATTTCCCAGGGATTTTAACTTGACTTCAACTGCCAAGTGGGAAACGGAAAACTCAAAAATGCTTCAAGGCATATAACTGGAATCCTCAGATTTTAACATAGAGGATATGCCTTGGTGTATTGTTGGAAACGAAAATCAGGTTTGGATAATCATAGTGTTGATCAAAATGTCTCAGAATAAAGCAGAATCATTGTTTCAGTAACTGAATATTTATCGAAATGATTTTCCAACTAAACAAAAATGAGGAATATGATTGCAGTTTTTCAAAATCTAGAATTTTCTGCTTTTGTCTATTTTGTGGGTCTAAGATATCCTTTAGATCTTTTTACTGACATTATTTGGGCTATTAGAATTAGTTGTGGCTGTTAAGGCTTAATTCATTGAATAAACATTGATTGATCAGTCTGGTGATTCTTAAAGTGGCATCTTTGGCGTACTTTGCTATAAATCTTAAAGTTGTGCTGCGTCATTTAAGTCCATTTCCACAGATGGGGACTATTAATGTTTATAAAATGAGAATGCTGTGTTCGTTGCTCCCTCCTGTGTTATCTCTGGGCTAATAGAAACTGATAAGATTCTGACACATCGCTTCAATCTCGTTCACTTCTGTCAGGGTTGTAACGAGCTGTTCCTGCTGCTGTACAGCGTTGCTTATTAGCCAAACAACTAAATTAGTGTTAGGATTATGAGGATATCCTTGGGAAATCTTCTTCCCAGTAAGGGGTCTGTTTTGAGGCCTAATTAGTATTGGGCTTATTTATCCTTTTGACTTGCATGTACTTTTACAGTATGCAAGTGTGGTTGAAAAACTGTGTAGGATTATGTTGATCCAGTCAATCACATGAAATCAGTGGTAGCACCCCTAAAGATGGTAGATTGTGTCGGTGTATCTGCCAAAGATGGTGTGTGGCTGCGTCTATTTTTCATTTTTATTTTTATTTTTTTTTAATTGCTTGGTTTGAGATGTCAGTGATGATCTCGTGGTTTTTACTGTTTTGCTGTAACTGTGCAAAAACACCTAGCAGTTATCTGTGATTCAGAGGTGTGGAGGTCACAGTGACAGGTTTGTGGGAGTATGTCATTGTTATGTCATTTTTAGGATAGTATAGGGTAATAGAATACTTTGTAGATCTCTACATGTTTCCTGGTGTTACCCAATAGTTCGACCAACATTAAACTGGTTCTTGTATGACATAGCTGACTTCACCTTGGGTAGTTGTTCCTTTGCTTTCTAGTCTTAGCTGAAGTTAACCTCGCCTGTGTGCTGGAATGAAACCACCGTGGCATTCCTCTATTCACTCAGTTAATTATTAAACCAGCAAGCTTCCCAGTTTTTATTTGCCACCAGATGGATTTATAACTCATGAATTGTGAGCCAGCTATGACACTGAGTGAGTTTGTGGCAATCATGACATCAGAGACTAACAAACAGGCCGTCACAGGAAACACCCTAGACTTGACAACATGTATGTGTACTCATGCTGTGGAAGACTGTGACTACACCTGTCTAAGAGTTCAAAGAGGCAAGTCACACCTGAATCACTTAAGCAACAGGTCACAGATTAAGTAATGGGCGGCCTTTGCGAAGCTTATGTGTTAATGTTTGTTTTTAATCTGGTTTTAGGATTATTTTTTTTATTACACTATTGGTTTTATTTGAAGCATAATGTCTAGGTATTTAGGATTATTCTCTGGTTTTTGTCCTTGCTGTTGGATTTCCTTAGGTTGCAGGCTTTGTGAATAAACTCCCAAATTCTGAATCAAATTTGCTAACGAGTGGGAAATAAATTGCACTGTATTTTGTCAAATTCAGGGTTATGTCACTTTAAAAAAAGTTGGGGAAAAAAGACGCTTGCTCCTTAAACTAAATAAAATTCTTACTCAACAGAAGGACATGGTATGTGACATTATCCTTTGCCTTCACTGAAGAACAGGAACAGGAAGGCCATCTACTGACATGGAGGGCAATGGGGAGATCAGCGACACAGACAGCGGCATCATTCTTCATTCAGGTAAAAACAAAACAAAATTCAGTGTTTCAGCATTTTATTTCATTTTTTTATTTTTTATTTTATTTTATTTTTTTTTTAATGTAGCGGCACGACTGTCATAGCATGCTTAGTAAAAAACTATACACTCCAGTTATTGCACACTGCAATATGATCATTACATTTGATATAGAGGTGAGATTTCAAACTGTTCCCCTGATTTTGTGTCAGTGTAGAACAGCTACAGGCAGGAAGAACAAACTGGACAACTTTAACACCCTCAAATGCTTTCAGTGATGTGAAAGTAGGAAGTAGAGTTAAGTGCTAGACAGTGGTGAGAGTTGTGATTCAGCATGCAAAAGCCATGTGAAAGTCCACGATTTAAATTTTTTTCACCTTTTTTTTTGTTTCCTCTAATTTCGAAACATTTAGACTAACATGCAAAGAAACTAATTTCAGTTATGAATCTTTGTTGTTCTATCTTTGTTTGTTTTTCACTTGATTTTTTTAACTTGAAGATGTCAAACTGTGTCCATTCTTTGAAACATTGTGGTTTAGTAACAATGCAAATACTTAAAAATACACACAACTGTCAGCCGATCACAATCCACACAGCTTTATTTCCACAGACTGAAAAGTCATCAGCCTCACTGACTGACTAACTAGTCAGGTCGCACTCCTACATGTGTGTGACTACAATGAGCACTGATGTTCCCCTCATGTCCAGTTTCCTGGGTGAGGACCTGTAATAAAAGAGTGCTTTGTTTGCAGTTTATACGTCAGAAACTGTTCAGTAAACGACATTTTTTTGGGGGGGATACAGTTTTGAGAAATACAGGGTGTATCAAAAAGAATCATCTGATTTCAAAGGTAAAAAAATATTGCCTTTGCAGTAAGATGGAGTAAACTTTGCTGAATATAAAGTCTGACATACAAAACTTACAGTGTTCACAAGTGCTCAGTGTCTTGTCCCCCCCCCCCCGGATCCATCAATCCCCTGTTTGTACCGGTGCGTGTTTCGATCGTTCAATCATTACCGGTGAACGGATGCAGAATTAAAGCACTTTGAACTCAGATGATTCTTTTGATACACCCTGTATTGCATTAAGTTAAGATCAACACTGGAAATATTGGAAAGTACAACTGTTCTTGATTGCATCATTGCAATGATTCTCGTCTGTGTCTTTGCCCGGTTTTTCCCATGCAGTGTGTCAATTTCAAAATGTTAATAGACTATTTAGATTTGAAACAGATACTGAAAACCCACATCTGATCTAGAAAGCATGAAGTAGAGCATAACGTCATTTTTCCCAGTAAAGCCTTGTTATAGCCGTAAATGAGTGTTGAAACTGAGCAAACACATTACACATCAAACCAGATAAATTTATCTCAGCACATGCTTTCAAATCACTCTTAGTAAAGGTATATTATATTTTTAACCAACAGTGTTGATGATTTCTTGAGATCACTGCTGACTTAGCAAAACAGTACAGCATTCACCCAAACATGGAGTTATAACCTGGTAGCAGAAAAATCAGTTATGTTCTCAATGAAATAATCTCCACTAACTTTTCACTTTTAAGAAGTCATTCCTTCCAGTTCAAAGTCAGGTAGATGTTATCTACCAAGTTAAACAAACAACAGGATGAAACCAGTGCAGCAGAGACCATAGTTTTCATTCTTCACATTCATGAAAACCTTTTGCTGCCTACAACCTACACAATGCAACTGCTGCTGACACTTGGGTCAGAAATTTGGACGGTATGCTTGTAGTAGACATTGTATTCAGAGATGTAAACAGAGATGAGGATTCGCTAAAAGAGATTATGTCTGCATAACTCAATAACCACTTTTTTGTTTTATTTACACATAAAGGCATGTTATTTCATTTGTTATAGCTCCATAACTTTAGGGTCAAATTCAAACAACTTCTTGAGTTTTGAAATATGATTAATGCTGCCGTCCTCCTTAGGAGGACATAATGAGATGTAAAAACATTTTCACTTTTTAAGATCCAATAACATCCTGTAACAGTGAGTAAATAGACTTTTATGTTGTTGAACAACTTTAATAAATATCCAGCTACAGCTTTCATGAATTTGGTACAGTAGGAATGAAGTCCAACAATGCAGCGTACATACTGGTCATAGCAGAGCAGGGCGAGTTGCTCGTTGGTCACAAATGCAGGGTGGAAGAGGTTAAACAATTTGCCTGCCCAAAAGCGCAACTGGGCATTTTAAGTCCAGCCCTTGTAAATGTTGATCTTTGTATCATGTCATTTTTGGGGGAGGAGGATTGCCACAGTTTACTTCAGGGTGTCAGTAAAATTACCTCTCCATTTTAGTCATCTTTCTCACAGTATCATATAATTAACGGCAAACCTCAGCTGTCTTGTTTTTGCACACTCATTAGTTTCTGCTGATTTGCTTTGGCCCCTCTGACATTCCTCGCGCCCTAATTGAGCCGCATGATCTTTGTTCTATACAATTAAAAAATGTCACACCAGAAAGAATAGGGTGATTATGACTGTGAGGAAGAGGAATTTCTCAGCCTATTGTAGTGCTGTCACTCTTTTCTTTTTTTTTCCCTGTCGCGCCTCATATGTTTGTCAGTACCTGCAGGGATTCTGTTAATAATCTCTGAAGGTATGTGGTGCTCAATGGATGATGCCTGAAACCACTCCCATAAACTGGAGACCTAATGGCATTAGTCACCAAGGCTACAGACATCACCAGTCGAACACTCGCGTTGTTTATAGTTACAGAGAAGCTGACGGTTGTTTTGCTTCAGTGTTACTAATTAAAACAACAGATAAAACAAAGGATTCGTTCTTCTGTCCAGTGTTATTGTTGCTTTTGGTTTCAGTGGCCTCCATTGTTAATCTGCTGCAGTAATATGAATAGATTTTTTTTCTCCAGCTGCTCTTTACAGACATAAACGTATACATCATAAACAACCCTTTTATATACACTCACCAGAAAAAAAACTAGATCTAAACAGCACAGTACAGATAAAATATGTGAGTTCAATTGAATTTGTATCTCCGTAGTAGTCTGACTTCTCTGCAAGTATGACATTGAATGATTTTTACTGCCTTTACTCAGTTTCTTGTTTTTGTGGTGAATTTCTTTTAAAATCCAGGCATTTTTGTGCAGACAGAGTTGTCACTTTTGCACAACGCAGTTCAGAAGCACCTAAAATGAGGACGGTGTTGAAACCACACATCTGCGACACAATGTCAACAGAAACTGAGCGTGTTAAGCTTCACAAAGGCGGGATTTGTTGCAGGGCTCTTCTTTGGAATCTGATTAAATTTGTGTGGGTTCAGCCAATGAACCAGCAACGTGTATGTGCTTTGGTATCTTTACAAAGGGCTGACTGCAGAAATTTATCAGTGTTGTTTCTGTATTTACTCTTTATGAGTGATGTCAAATACCAGGTGAAAATAATTAAATATTATGTGTTTTAGAGGATTCACAGCTTTTCATCTATTTTCCTTTAGTTTATTTGGACGGATTTATTTGAGTTCTTTAGCCATCCGTCCATTTTCTGCTGTTATTCAGTTTTGGGGTCACAGGGCCATCACATTTCATGAAAGTAAATTCAAGATGTTTTAAAAGTTGGAGGCTGACTCATCAGGCTGTGAATGTTATGGCTGTCCGTGTTTGGCCTCCATTGGAGTTGGACAGTAACGTGCTTGGATGTTTCTTTAGCTCTGAAGTTTACCATTTCTTTCATTTCTCCTGCATATGTGTGTAATTATTGTACATGTTGTTGTGTAACCACTGTTAAGTTTTCAAATCTCAGACTGAGAAGGAATGACAGACTGAGATTCGAACTCAATTTTCTCAGATGTTCTTGGGTAGTGTTTCTGTCATTTTGCTGATACACAATGACAGTCATCACTGAGTTTCTGCTTAAGTTACAGTTGTCACAGTTGCTTTTAATGACTTTTTTTTTTCTTTTGGATTTAAGTGTGCCACTGGAGATTTTTGCTTTTGCTTTACCCTGTAAAGTCTTAACCATCAAGTAACTGCCAAAAAATAATTTTTCTTTGAAGTATTTGGAGTATTGGAGTATTTATTTGGAGTATTTATTAAACCTTTTAACATTTTTTTTTAAAGAAATTAAATCTCACTTTGCATATATGAATTTTAATTTGTTTCATTTTTGCATTTTCTGGCACTTTATTATTCATACTAACACTGCATATGATTATATAGATCAGGGGGGAAAAAAATCACACTGATGATGCTGAGGTCTCAAAAACTCACGTATCAAATATAATATACTTTCTTAGTAATTTGTTGTGTATTTAAACAAAGAAATACATGAATGTCACATCATCTCAGATGTGTTCATGTGCTCTTTTGCCATTGCAGGGTCTGACAGCCCAACAACCCACACAAAGGATGTGACCACACACACGCGGGCCATAAAGATCAAACACCAGGAGCTCCAAGAGAAGTTAGAGATGTGCATACATGAGCTGAGGAAACTCTGCATCCGAGAAGCTGTAAGTAACACTTAATCCACTGGTCATCCACAGATCAACGGTTTAAAACCTGGTGAGGCTACATATTACAATGAAACATGGCACAGAACAAATGAGTCACATACTTACGATCATCTAATTCATCTCTTCATTAAAGTCTTAATGGTTTAAGTAGATCTACACAAAGTAAAGACAATTGTTAGGAAATTAGGCAAGCTGTTACAAGTACAGCTTGTGCTCACACTGGAAGCACACTGCAGATGATTCAGCATCCGTTTATGAAGGATTAAATTGGTGGGGCAGTTTTCTTGTTATGTTTTCATGTTAACAAAGTGACCTGCAAGAGGGACACTTCATGTTTGTTTAATGAGAATATTGGTAGCACAAATGGATGGACAAATATGTATGAATGCAAAGTGACTGAGGATGGGACGCCAATGCAAGATCACAGGACAGTCATAAGTTGCAGTTTTTACATGGTCCATTTCCAAATCAACCCATCCATCCTTTTTAATCACTTATCTAATACATGGTTGCAGATGAGCTGGAACTGATCAACAATCACCTCTGGTTTTAAAAGCAGAGTGAGGGGCAGTTAGGAAACCTCAGTTAAAGGATCAGAGAAGCCGGCTGCTCTGATAAGGTCTCCAGAGTTCTCCTATACAAGCAGGGGCCTATCCATGTAGACCTTTATATATTAGTAACTAGTTAGTAAATAGGTGTAATATATGACCACCAACTAGTTTTTGTTAGCAGCCTGGCTGCTGCATTCTGCACCAGTTGGAAATAATCTGTGGAGGACTGAGAGATGCAAAATTGAAAAGTAAATTGCAATAATCAAGGCAGGAGAATATTAAAGTGTGAACTAAAAGTTCCAGATGATTGAATGACAGTAAAGTTTTGATTTTTGTTTATTTGTGAGGTGAAGTAAATGAGACCTGGTACACTCTGGTCAGGTCTCCAGTCCATCACAGAGAATTTCCAAATCACAAGAAAAGATGTGAAATTTTAGCCGATTTCAAAAGTGAGTCATTCAGAATAGATAGTTCAGTGCCACAGTGAGACTGAGACTTTCTCTCAGCTATCCTCTCTTTTCCTTTTAGGCCATTTAGAAGGAATAAGGCCAGCACAAATTCTAACTAATGCATTTTCAAGATTATCTCCATTATCTATCGTACTTGTTCTATGTTATCCCATTTCCTTTCAGATAGACCGTGTAGAGAAATCAGTCCATGTAATGTGGCTGTAGCAAGGTTTGTATGAGTGCATTATAGCTGTTAAAGACTTGGGTTTAAGCAGTTTCAGCCTCAGTTTGCATCCAGCATGAGACATTTTTTCACGTCATCATTTTTCATGTTAAGTCTTTTCTATGAAATGAAATCTAGAAATTTCACAACTGGACACACTCAGATTCAGGCATGTTCATGACATGCATGGGTGCTCCAGGGTAAAATCCCAGGACTGATCATTCTTTCCTGCTGACACTTGGGCAAGGCAGTCCTGTTGGGGCATGCTCTAGGTGAACTAATGAGAGTCATGATACCTCTCCCTGATCTTGGTGACAAAAGAATAAGTAAGCTTATTGGCTACACTTGAGATTTTGTCTGTCTGTAAAGGCGGGTGACTCTGAGTGACTCAAAGTACGAGCCTCTTTTGTCTGATCTTTAATGAAATCGGAAGCAGTGCTTTGCTTTTCTCTGGGTTCATTGTAGACACAGGTACTTAATACAGTGGGAAAGTGAAACCCAAAGAATGTGTTGTGAAAGAAAATCTCTGCAAATCCAAAATTGTGCAACCACTTCTCTGCACCTATAAGTCTGAACATGTAAAGAGATAAGAGGTAGATACTTGTACATCATTTCAAAACTACAGCATGGAGATGGTTGAGTAAACTCTATGAAAAAAAAAAACTGCCAGGAACAAAACTGAAGAGATTTATCTGTGTTGATTTTTAAAAGAAGCCTTGTTTTGATTGACCATTTAACCAAGCTTCTATGTGTCCTCATAAAAAATAAACTTTTATTCATGCTGAGATGTTGCTTTATGGACATTTGGATTTTAATTAGTTCCATATTGTTTAGGAGCTGACAGGCCGGCTGTCAGAAGATTATCCTCTGCAGCCAGGAGAGAAGCCCCCGCAGGTCCGCCGCCGTGTTGGAGCTGCGTTTAAACTGGACGAACTCAAAATCCCTCGAGGAGCAGAGGTATAAGCCAAATTTGGAGACTGCACAATGGAATAGTGTCCTGTTGTTGCTGTGTGTCTCTCTGCTAACCTGAGGTAACCTTTGCAGGATTCAAAATTGAGTTCAGTTGACGCTTCTCTAGCGCTTCAGATGAAGATATATGAAGCTGCACGGAAGCTCTGCGAAGAGGAAAACTTGAGCAAGTCTGTGAGGAAGAGCCGCCTGCAGCAGTGCAAAAGAGAGGAGAAGAAACTCAAGCATCTACAAGAGACAGCCTTCAGCCTTCAACTGGAGCATGGCCGATCATCACCACTCCCTGCCCTCAGTATTACGCAACAAGGTAAGGTGACAGTTCGCATTCAAATCATAACGGCTTGTCAAAGAAATGTTTAATTTCAATACTTAGTGTCTCTCTGTTTCGTTTTTTAGATCTTGGCACATCTGATGACAGCTCTCTATCTGATTCTGTTGTGCAAGATGAAGGTAAGGTTCTTGCTAATTTCTTTGAAAACACTTTCTTTCTTTCTTTCTTTTCTAGTTTCTACCTTTGAGAAAGGGTTTTAGAGTCTGTGGTGACAATAAATGTTATCCATGCAAAATTCTTTACCATACACATCATTTGTGGGTTTTTTTGTTTTGTTTTTTCCTAGAAGTCACGAGTCAGTCTTCACAGCCTTCTTCAGGACTCCCTTATCCAGCAGAGACAGATCCTCCCCAGCTGCTCCCTCTGTCCACACAGTCTTGTGTGGACGGTGCCTACATGTCTCCATGTGTGACTCCACAGTCCCTGCAGCTGAACCTGAGTCACTCTCCCCATCCAAGCGTTGACTTGAGCTTTACCTCGAGCCCAGCATATGACCTTCCTCCCATCGAGCACTCCCCGTGGACTGAGTCAAGTCTTGACCAGCCCTACCAGAAGAGCAAGAAGTTGCACTCGTCCGTTAAGATGAGGTAACCCAGGTTATCCATTATAACTCCTTTCCTGTTCATCGAGTTGTGAGGATCGGAAAAGCAAACTATGATTTGTGATGTTATGTAAACGAACGTTGGATTCTTTGGAAGGAATCCAGTTGGATTTTTTCCAAAGAATCCAACAACCAAATGAGGTTTTTAAAAAAACGCAAAAAAACCAAACCAAAAAACATCCTCTCACTTCTAAAAATTTTAAAGGAAACTGTTAATTAACATGTTAACAGTGTAAGAAATTCCTTTACTTCAAAATAGAGCATCTTCATCTACTTTAGAGAAGCCATTTTCATTAATAACTTTTTTCTTCACTACAGCCATTAATGCTCTGAATTAAATAGAACATGTCAAATGTCTAGTACTGCCATCTGTTTTTGCAGCAGTCAGTGTGCAGAGCCAACTGAGAAGTGTAACTCCTTATATAATTATATATAGAAACTCCTGCCCCTGATAATGTGTATTCTATTAGTTTTCATTTCTAAAAGGAACAACTGCTGTTTGCCACAGTATTAAATCACTCAATGTTTGATATGTCAAAATGCATTCATCAAAGTGTGTGTGTGTGTGTGTGTGTGTCAGTCAACACTGTCCACCCTTCATGTAGTACCCACATTAAACATTCATAAGAAATATTGTTATATTAATTACTCTCCTATCTTGTGTCTTCAGCAGTCCAGCCAAACCTGAGTCGTTGCCACCTTTGGAAGCTTGTTTAGCACAGTCAGCTCTGCCTGTTCAACTTTCCCATCTAAAGCTGAGTCGCACCCAGTCAAACAGTACACCCTCCACCCCAGAGATGCGAGTGCACAGACAGCTCTCCCTCAGGTAGCTACACCTCACACACATCTGCATGTTAGGAACTGCACCCTGTGTGGTGCTCCTTTACAGAAGGGATTATTTAAAAATATCGATAAACTTATTTAAGCCTCATGCAGTTTCTTTGCAAAGTAGCTTTGTTAATGTGTTTGTTATAATTATTGTGGTTTGCACAGGCTGTCCTCTCCTGACTCTGCATTTGAAAAGGACCGCGGTCGCCCCAGAGGCCCGAGGAGGCGGCTGACCGAATACTCCATAACTTTACCAGAGACTCCATCCCCTACACTGAACTATAGAAGCCATGCTAGCTCTGAAGACAGCAACTCTGAAAACTCGTTTCCTTCTTACAATAGCTCCCCGTGTCGGGAATTGCCCTGTGATTTGCCCAAACAATATCCATCTGCATTCCTGCTCCCCAGCCCAGTTGGCAGCTATGGACCTCAAGCTTTCCCGCATGCTGGCTTTTACCGTAATCCCCGGCAGCAGCTCAGTCCTGGTATTCCAAAAGCCTATTACAATGAAGAACTGGTCTACAATGAGATGGATATGCCACGGAGACATTTCCCCCACCAAGCTCCTTGCTCCTCAAATAGATATGATTATAGGTACAAAGACACCGCAGTACCTCACCAGAGAGTACAGAGGCCTTTTCTTCCTGATATTAGAATCACCCCGCCAGCAAATTGGGACCATCCACACTGCCACGCTAATGGTCTCCCACGACAAGTAGTGAACGAACAGCTAAAGTCATGGCACAGGCGCAGTCAGCAAAGAGGACCCAGGTCTCGTTCTCTTGACAGACAGGGAGCAGTGCAGATGAAAAACATGTTTGTCGGAGAGTCGCCCTGCTACCAAGCTCAGCAGTACCATGAGCAGGTAAATGAGCTAAGCATAAGCTTATTCCTTTTTCAAAGCATTTCATTCTGCTTTCTTTAATAGAGTGAGAAGTTGGTGAGAAATTGAGCAATAAGTAAATGCTGATATGATACAGACAAAATACTTGCATTGTGATGATCTGACAAAGTAACACTGTACACCTGTCTCAGTTTTTAAATGCTGGCAGCTGTTTGAAGCGTGCTTAATGTACAGGTCAAAGTGAAAAATTATTTTGTGTTGCTGCGACAGTGAGAATAAGCTGCTTTTTACCGCTGTACGTACATCTCCACGTGTTCATCTTTTCTTTCTGTCAATCATTTCCAGGTTATTCAGAGAGGGGCTCTCCACAGAGCTGCCGAGGATGCTCAAAGCCGCTGGTTTGGAGAGGACGCCTCTCACTTTTACAGCCAAGTATAAAGAGAAGAAACTTGGATGCCAAACTTAACTCTGTTAACGTAACGGCAGCATATTTTCCCATTATGCCAAAGTGAGATAGAAAATTGATGTAGATTCATTTTTTATTTATATCAGGACTTTTCATGAAAGTTCTCGTTATCCTGGAGTGATAAATTATCGCATCTTACAAAACAATGTTACATGGCACAGCACTAACTATAGTCTCCAGATTACCATAAATCAGACATCCTCAGAAATGTGAGTGCAGTGTTTGTTTGTTTTTCTTTGTTTTTTGGCTATTTAATATTTACAGGTTAAGCACTGATCTGAATGCCAGTGAATTACTATTAATGAAGCAGCCAGCCAAATTTAGATCAATCCATTTATTAAACCTTGCAGGTTTCTTATCATTCCTTCACATCTGAAGCAGTCAAAAAAAATGAAAAATGGAGGAAGAGATGACATGAGATCCTACAAAGAATCAGCTACCAAAATGTGCATAGTGTAGTCAGATTACAAGTGTAAATGTTTCCAAAATAATGTTGTCAAATGTAAAGTTGTATTAGAAATGAGTCTGGGATGAATTGATATTGCCAGATGAACTGCCTTAGGTACTTTAGATCCATACTAACATGTTTTTGTTTTAAAACACAATGGATGTGCCTCCTGCATCTATAACATGCAGAATTAAACAGGGTTAAAAATAATGATGTTTTATGGTGCCTTAAATGCAGTAATGTGGACATGATGTATAAATGTATTAAAATGTGTTTTAAAACATGTTAGCATGGCCTTAATGTGACATAGATGTGGTTATCTCTAGCTTAAAACAACCAAATAATTCATTATTTTGAGAAATTTACCCCCAGACAGAGAAACTAGGTTTCTGCTGTTTGCTAGTTGGAAAGCTAATATACTCATTTTCATCCTACCTGTATGAAGGAAATGAATCTACTGCTAAAATAATGTAAATTAGCAACACATCCTTTATAAGTGTGTGTCTTGGGTTGTTTTTTTATCATGTTGCCTGAGATTAATTAAGTCGCAGTTTTAATGAACTTGTGCTGCTTTAATTCAAGATCCCAGGTTTGACCTCGTTATCACATACTTATGGAGGCAAATTTGTCTCAACGTTATACTTAACTGGCACAGCTATAGAAACATTTAACTTGAACTAACAGACTTAAACAGCTAGTTGAAACTAGACACTAACTCATTCACGTGGGATGGTGGCAAATGTTTTGAACTTCATCCGTGCCTTGAGAACCTGTGTCTGAGAGAGCAGCTCACTAACCGTTCTGTTAGCAACAGTAATAGTTTGACACTGAGGTGGACACAAACACTCCAAGACCACCACTCTCAATCAAACAAACTTCAAATAATAGATATTTGAGAATCAGAGTCATGTAGAGCAAATTCAGCTACAGATACACACTGACTGGTCTCTCATAGTAATCTATTTATCTTAATTTATTGTGATTTGCACCACTGGACCCGTGGAAAGTCAGACTTGAAATTAAATACGATATGGACCAGAGATTGCAAAACAAATCAGGTCTCTAGTTTACTAAAAGAAAAACAGACCACAATCATGTTACCCTTTGTCTCTTTTTTTACTTTTTTTTTTTTTATTTATCATTTGCAGTAGTTTAAGTGGATTTATTGTGTTATGTTGCTGTTTATAACAAAATAAAAAAAAAATCTGTGAAAATGTTTTCCCTGTGGAGATAAATAAAGAGTATTGTTGAGTTTAATTAGCTTATATTGTGTGTTGTGGCAGGACCTTTGTAGTACAAATATTTCCTGAAGACATTTTTTCTACCTCGACATGTCAAAATAAGTGTAAATGTACGCAATGATGGCCATATCGTTGCTTGAATGTTTAATTTTTAACCTCCCTGGACCTGGCAGCCACATATGTGGACATCACAGTTTGGGTTGTCTAGACCACAGTACTAAATTTTGCTCTACAAGGGCCTGATATCCACTTATGAGGATATTATACTGTCACTGTTCTATCGAAATTTAAAACAAATGTCCTCATGTGGATATCATTTTTCTCAGACACTACATCAGGTAAAAAGATGATTCTTTGTTTTTACATTCATCAGGTCCCAATCAGCCCAAATAGCAAAGAGAAATTAAAAATGCATGCCTTGAAAGAGTTCGGGTCTTAGGAGGTTAAGATGCTGGCTCACTATCACACTGTCTGGTCTTCCTCTGACACAACTGACCGTGTGACTTGGACTATCACTGCTTTTTGTGCCATTTACCTTTGAAAGAGCAGGGCTGGCATACAGTCATACAAGATATGACTGAGAAATGAGAAGAGGAGCTAAAAAAGTATTAAATTATGAAGTTAAGTGTTTTGAGGATGGTTTTACATTTAGAGTAAATGGGCTGCTGCTAGAATTTTTATATAAACTTCAAGAATACGGAAAACGGTGTGAGATGAAGTAATACACTGCTTAGTCATTTATGACTAGTGACTTAAAGGTGACATTTTTTTATAGCACATTGAAGGGAGAAACCCACTTTGATAAACTAAACAGGAAATTTGTGCATTAATATTTGAAACATTACCCTTAAGCGCAGGTTAGCCACTGTTTTATATGTGAGATGCACAAAGTTTAAAGAACTTGGTTTAAAAGGGGTAAAAAAAAAAAAAAGAAGAAGAAGAAAAAAAAAAAAAAAAAAATTATTAATGT
>VVHJ01003589.1:0-21270 GCA_015107715.1 Tylochromis polylepis | reverse complement strand
ATGAAGTGTCCTTCATAGTGCGCCTGACCTTCATATACACATAACTTTTTTGTGATGACTAGCATTGATGTTAACGTATTTATTTTTAAACACTGAATAATACTAGAATACTAGTTCTTTATATTACTAAAATGTAATTTGTCTTTCAATATCTTTTTCCTTTATAGCTCTCTCTCTCTCTCTGTGTGTGTGTGTTTGTGTGTTTGTGTGTGTGTGTGTGTAACATTGGTTGAAAAGAGAGACACAGCAACTGCCTCGGGGATTTGAACCGACTTAAGTGAGCATTGTTGATCACTCTAATATCAGTGCAGTTTTTTTTTTATTGCAGCCTTGACTTTCTTTATGCTTGGTGGCATGGCAGTGTTCGCTTTTTCAAATGGTGAAAATGACATTGGAACATTTCCAGATTACAGTTTTTTCATGATATCTCTTTGCTTCGGTTCCCTAATGTTTTGAGGACATCTGCCTGTTCTTATGGGTGTTTAATTTAACATATATTTATGTTTTTTTTTCCTGCCTTTTTTTGTTATTGCCTCATGTGATGATTGTGCAGATGCACAGAGACTTGAGTGCAGAAGATTAATTTTTATTGCATAGTACTTTATTCTGATATTGTGGGTCGAAGAACAGAGAAATGAAAAAAAAAAACTCCTAATACCCACTGGAGCCTAGTTTGGATAGGCCATATGCTCTTTAGATCGTACCTGAACCTTTGTACTTGACTTAAAGTAATTGGTTAATGAGAGCTTCTGTGAGAGATCTGTATGCCGTCTGTTTCTGCCGTGACTCTTATTAAGTGTCATATTTTGTTAAAATCATATTTCTTGCACTTAATAAAAAGTGACTATATGAGTAGCAATGTGATCCAGTTTTCTCAAGGACTCAGCCACTAAAATCTGCTAATGGTCGTACCCTGTGGGAGATACTTCTCCGTGTATGTGAGCAGGTCTTATGGAATAAATTGGCCAACATGCTTCATTCTTTAATGCTTCTGTGCCTAACATTCCATTAGCAGTGTAAAACTGAGCAGTGTCCATCTGGGTTTTTATAAACCGGCAATGGCGCGTTGAATATTGTTTACCACTGACAGCTGACATTGCTGATGGATGATTTTGGATTTTCTCTCTGATATAGCAGGGGTGGGGTAGTGGCTCTGACTTTGATTTTTTTTAATTCCATGCTTTTGGTGTTTTGACTATTTCTGATATGTTTAACACAATGCATGTATTTGAGAGGCCCTGTAGATTTTAGGTTTGTTTTGAGCCACAGATGGGATCATATCTCTCTTTTCTTTTTAGTACTTAGTCATAATTGTATCATGAATGAAAAATATACTCCATGTATATTTCCAGTCCAGTGATAAAATTTAACAGTACTGTGGTTTAGAGATCAATCCACGCTTGCTTTAATTATTCTCTCACGCTCAAGAATGTTGATGTGATAGATAATAAGGATAGGGTCTCTGACCAATTAAGCTACTGCCAAACACGCATACACCGATCAAGTTGTTTAGTATCTTTTCCCTTGTGAAAAGAGTCCATTTTAGTGCTGTTCATGAAACATCCTGGGAATGAGCAGTGGCATCCTGCTTACTTTGCATTAAATTAAACATCACCATGCTCAGAAACTCATTTCATGGCACATTCCCACTTCTACAGGGTCAATATGGAACATTTCTCTGTACTACCACTCTTAGTCCTGCAGCTTACTCACTATTTATCATCGATACTTGACCTTGTACTTCTCTCAAGAGGGCCCAAAATGCATCATGCATTGTCCTTCATATGGAGAAAAAAAAGTCATGTGCAATTTCAGAACTTACCTACATACTTGCATACATAAGTAGCAACCTGTTTTTTACTCTTAAAGTAGATGTGAAATAAAGTGTTGTAGAACTACTAGATCTGTTACAAAGTCTAACAAATGTAATATTTTTTCACTCTCACCTTTTTGAGCATGGGAGAAAATTACACTCATTAAAGAAGATGCTCATAAATATTTATCTACATTTTGCACAGCCTTAGAAGACAGTTCTGTTTTTTAGTGACTTTTGGAATGCTTTTCAGACTTGAGCTACAGCTTGTAAACAGGGTATATTGAGGTAAAAATCACAAGAGGAGCAAGAAACACAAAGGAGTAGGAGGGAACTCTCATCCTTGATGTGGAGGGCTTCCTGCTTTACATCTGCTGACCTTTGGTTAAAGTGCTAAATCAGTGCTACTTTCTCCTAGTTTCCCTTTCGAATGTAATATTTAAGTCTGACCAAACCACGTAAATTAGCAACCCGGAACAGCCTTTTTTTATGCAAAGGGAGGTAAGAAAACTCTGATAAGCCCTTGGTACACCACTTTGCTGCCAACATAGGAGCAGACATTGTTAACAGCTTAATGGTGAATACAGAGGAACAGCTCACAAACTCTAATAAGCCTTCAAAAACCAAACATTTTTTTCAGAAATCTGTGGAGACTGAAACTGGTTTAAAAATATAACTGACTTCTATTTGCCGGATAGTTAAAACATAGCTCCAGATGAATACTATTTTTTCTCCCTTTCTCCATTTCAGTCAGGAAGAACTTGCCTTGCCTCTCAGTATATTATCAGTGTATTATTCCACATAGAAAAGTAATTTTTACTTGGTGTAATAGCTTTTCCTGGGATTTTCTTGCACTTAATTTTAGTAAAATGAAGCACCATCTTCAAGACACGAATACTTGACAAATAAATTCATTTGTTGCAGTTACAGAGCTGGGATTATTTTCATCTCAACAAGCTCTTCTAAGATTTTTCCAGCACTGCATTGAGGACAGTTTAGCAATTTACTGATGAATATTGAGAAATATGTAACAAGTCAAGTTGCAAGAAGACTCCAGTGCAAATTTCATAGGACCCCTATAAAATCATCCAGTGCCATTGATAAACATCATCTTATATGCTGATAGGCATATAATGGCAGTCAACAAGTTGAAAATAGGCTGAGAGAGTCTCTCTCTCATTTTGTTCCTGAGATATTGTCAAATTCCCCCCAAAAAACAAATAAAATAAAATAAAACAATACAAAAAGCACTCTGAGACCTCTGGGCAATACTTACTTTTAAGGGAGTAGTATTATATTTTCTTCATATTCATTTTGTTTTCTTTGTTCTTCTTAAATGTACTTTAAGAAGTTCAAAGTGCAGTAAAAATCAAGAAAGGGTAGCATTACAGACATTTGCTTTAATTACATAAACATTATGTATTAGTAGGTAATAGACGGTAGGGATTGATTCTTTTTATTTCTCATGACAATACTTTAAAGATATAATGTATTTTGGGGTCAACTTGAAAGAAATGTGAAAATCATTGTTGCTAGATGAAATTGTTTGCAACCAGGGACCAAAAACCTTGTGACTGCTTGGTCCCTTTGGTCACTATCAATTGGTGAGTAATTGATGCGTGTTTAGACAAGTCATGGAAAGATCGTGCATGGAAACTACAGGCAACGCTGGCAAACTGCTAACGATCAGAGCAATTATGAAGCTTTCAGTGCAGCACTATACGCCTCTTTTTACCGTATACTTCTTCCACAGGGCGTTTTCTTTTCTTTGTCCTGTTTCTCTCCCTTCACCCCCAACTAATCGCAGTAGATAGCTGCCATTGCATGATTGTGCCTGGTTCTGCCAGAGGTTTCATCTCAAAAGGGAGTTTTTCCTTCCCACTGCCAATTGGTTGCTGAAAGGATGTCAGTTGGTTGTTATGGTTTTCTGTGTATTATTGTAGAATCTCTAACTTACAGTATAAAGCACCTTGAGGTGACTGGTGACGCTATATAAATAAAACTGAATTGAATTGAATTTGTAACCAATTTCACCTACCAACTGCCAGCAACTTCCAGCAACCACACTCCAACTCATTGGAGAATATACATTTTTCCCTAATGACCTGTGATTTCCAAGGGGTTGCAGAGAATGGAGCTTCAGCAATCACTTTCAAAAACAGCAGCGACCACTTGCCAACCACTTGGGGAATACAGATTTTTTTCCTGAATGATGGTTGCCAGGAGGTCATTGTGAGACCATTGTGACTGGGGCCTTAAATCCAGGGGCTTTTATGACATAGAAATGTATTCATTCAGCATTGCCTTTGCTTTGTAGACCGAAACTGATCAGAACATAATCTGAAAGATTCTTTTGTTATTCTGTAGATATTCACACAGATACTGTTTGCAGGTGCTGAAATACCGAGCACTAGTATGAACTTTTTCAATCAGTGAACACACCCTCTGTGTCTGTCACCAGGTAAACACAAGTTTTGCTGAGAATTATTAACAGCCTTTGTCTAAGGAGCTTGGAAAGAAAAGCGTCTGGACTTCTCTAAGTTTCTTGAAAACGTTTCACCTCTCATCCGAGAAGCTTCTTCAGTTCACTGAAGAAGCTTCTCGGATGAGAGAGAAGTCCAGACGCTTTTCTTTCCAAGCTCCTTAGACTACCATGACCTGGATGAATGAGAACCTTCACAGACATTAACAGCCTTTGTTTTATCCCCTTTACTCCCAGTCAGCTCAGGTAGAACTTGTTTTGGTGCCTTTAACAGATTCAGCTAGCAGACATGCGCACACACACACACACACACACACACACACACCCACACACACACACACACACACACACACACACACACACACACACACCAAAAATACCTTCAGTAATGTTATCGAAAAAAGGAAACAGATTAAATTGTTATAGCTCATCACACTTCTGAAAGCAATTCATGAGTTAAATTGATTGAGCTCTGTCTTAGTTTTCATTGTGAGATTGCACAGAGGATATTACGGAAAGGAGTGTTTTCTACCACAGAGAGGCTGTGGAGTCTCCTAAGCAGATGGAATTTTTAATTAACACAATTCCACAGACTGTGTTAAAACAGAAGAAATTCTTATGGGAGCTATCACAAAGTACGAGCGCAAGATGATGTTGATACTACATAAAAAAAATGTATTTGTTAATCTGCCTTGTTATCGTAACGTACTTTAAATGCGATCTTTCAAAATCTTGAAGTTAACTACAAATAACAGACATTGTAATCCTTTTTAATTTTTTTATGCTACATTGTAACAACACGCTGATAGATTTGAATCAAAACCAACAGTGGTTACTATCACATGAGTAAAGGCAAAACAAAATGGCCCGCTAACACACACTGGCTATTTGATGCATCATATGCTGTTTGTGTCTGCTGCACGGTCTGGACATGTGATAGAGAATGGGGTAATAGTCAAGGTAAAGTACAGGATGCGCCGACCTAGGAAATGAATTTCATAAAATTGCTGCTTTCTGCAGTGTGTGTGTGTTGAGTCCAGGAAATGGTGTATTCTGTATCAACATGCGAAGGTGCAGGTCATTATAATTAGTGCGCACAGAAAACAGACAGAAAACAAAACGTGGGCAATTTTAACTCAATATGCTGCAGGAGGGGTTTACCTGCAAATGAACAGACTGGAGCCATAAAGACATCTGAGATTATATAGGCAATAGGATTTTTAATTCCAATTGCACAGTAAGATTAAAGGATATTGAAATGATCTCTTAAAACAGATTGGGAGACATCTTTTAGAGGAAGTGCAGTTGCATGACAAGTCATGGGAAAAGTGTGATTAGCATTGCATTTAGTCCTAAAAAGTTCCTTTAAGATCCAGCTGTGCACACAACACAGGAAGAGAGCATCCAAAACACAAGAGAGTAAATAACAATACTGGCAACTGGCAGTGTTACCCCTAAGCCTCACATTAGACACACCTATAGGATCAGTTTCACGCTTATCACATTCACAAGATTTTCAGAAAACTTGACCTCTAACCTTTGACCTTGAGGTCGAGGTCACTGAGAGTCACCCATCTGAGATTTTTAGTAGATGCACTTGTGGTATTAATTTTAAAATCCTAGGTGACTTCCTTCTTGAGGTATTGCATTTTTAGAAAACTTGGCCTCTGACCTTTGACCTTTAGGTTGAGGTCGCTGAGATTCAAACTTCTCTTTTTGTAGACAGATTTTTTAGACTTTCTAGATTTTTAGAAAGATTTTAGATTTCTAGATAGACACATGGTCTTTTATGTCTGAGAGTTAACTCTTAACTGTGTATATGGTAATAAAGCATCATAAATAAATTGATAATACTGCATTCGACATCCTTACAAGTTCCCTAGCACTAATCAGGACCACCAGACAATGAATTTCATCTTGAAACGATTAAGTGGAATAGCATACAGTTCGGGGTGGCTTTTGTGTGTTATCTGACTGCCTTACCTCCACTTGTAAGAGCTCTTATAGAGCCATTTTATGGAGAGAAAATGGCTCATACTTAGAAAATATGTCTAAGTATGAGCCAAAAAAGAAAAAAAAAAATGCTCGGCCATGGGTTAAACTTGTAAATAAGTGCTTCTCTCTCTCTCTGAAACATCACAATCAGTGAAAAAATCTGCCATATGTTCTGACACATCAAACAGGAACACAGCAACAGTCTTAATTTTCTGCTCTTAGTTTCACTGTGTGTTCACCTTCTCACTCACATGAAAGCAAACAGAGAAAGATGAAGTGAAGATAATGTTAATGGAACTGTGGCCATGTTGCGTTGCCATAACAACATAGTATTAACATTAGTTCCCAACAAATCTTAAAATGCCAGTCAAAATATCAGATCGCTGTAGGGCTATGCGATATGACGAAATACATCGGATGACGATATGAAAACATCTATCGTTTCATATTATGCGCTATCGTTTGTTTCGTGGTGTTGCAAAACACACTGTTTACAGCAATATTTTTTTTCCTCTTCTACCACCTACCCAAGAATCACATGAAAGAGTATGGAGAGAGTTTACGGATGAGAAGCAAAAAAGAACCATTAGGTGTTCAAAATAAACCTTGGACTCAAACGTTAGAACAGGCTTTTCCACGCAGCACGCCATGTAATAAATACTCACAAAGAAAATGGCGGCTGTTACAACTTATATCTAAAAATAATATAGTTTCATGCATCAGTCAAAACACTCAAACCCAGGTACACCCAGCTGAAAACACTTCACACAGGTCGAGTTGTTCGAGATTCACAGAATTTACAGAAAATGCACTATGTTGTGATTATATATCGTTATTGGGATGAGAAATGTCTTACATCGGGATATGAGATTTTGGTCATATCGCACAGCCCTAGATTGCTGCATCCTTATTTTCGAACGATTTGTTTTGTTTTTTTCTAAATATATTTGACATTTAAGTGAAATCAAGTTTTCAATTATGAAGGTACGTTTATTTTTAGTTTAAGTCTAATTAGTTTATGTTTAATTTTTTAGTTTTTAGTTTAAAGTAAAAAAGTTTTAAAAAATTAAAGGATAGGTTCAGTGGTTTAGCTGTATATTTCATGGTATACTAGTTAAAAAAATAACTCATATATCTATATATAGGATGTTTAATATGAAGTTACTCTTCTTGGACTGCACAAGCACGTGGAGCAGCAGTGCAGTGGTCATTGCAGTGGTGACTGCCTCTGATGAACATATCATCCCAGCATCATCAATAGGAGACATTTCAGGACTGAATGCTGGCCAGGGAAGTGTTTGTATATGCTCCTGACCCAGAAAGACCTGCACTACTCTTGCATCTGTCCTGCTGAAACAGTTCAAGTACAGGTTGGAACCCCTCATCTCAGTACCTCTGTCAGATTTACACCAAGAACAGTCACATCAGCAATGGTGCTTTGATCGACATGCAAGGCTGCAGCAACAGCTCAGACACCATCCAGCCTATCAGTAGCCCAGCCTTGGTCAACTGCACTCAGCCATGGTGTGGTGGTCCTAATGGAAGTGTTGTACATACACTGTTTTTTGTGCTCTGAGACCACTTGAGAATGAAGAAAACTGAACCCATTCTGAAGTCTACAGTTGAATTAATTAGTGTTTAGCAAATAAATTCTCGATTAGGGCTGTGCATTTAATCGAAAATGAATCAAAATAACAATCAGAAGGGCTAATCAAGGTGATCTTGCCCATGTCTGTTATTTGTTTGATTTGTTTTTGTTTCAAAGGTCTGTTAATTACTTCTCCTAGTGTATACTACTGAGTGTGTTGTCATGTGACTCTGTTGCATGCGGTCTGCAACCTGGAAGCATCATGGAGGAAAACTTGAACATGAAGCCGACTGCATAACTCAAACAGCTTGTGCCAAATAAAGTTGCTGTGTCATCTGACGTTCTGTTTGGCGATCGTAAAGACAACATCGCTCATTAATCGTAGTCATGTGAAAATGTTCAATTAATCACAATTTGATTTTGATTTGAGTTGTATCGTCCTACTACCAGTCATGCCATTTACTTCAACCAAGCAACCAGAACCAAATGCTACCCACATAATATGTTTGGTTTTTCTAAGAGGTTAAAATTACGTGCTGAGAAATGGATTAACTTACTGAAGATGAATCAGAATTCATATATGTTCATCCAAAATGGGCTTGGAAAGCCATTTTGGCAATATTTAGAGCATTTAGAGATGTTTATTGCAATGTTTCTCTCTATACTCACATCACACAGGTTGATACAATCAACAACAAACCCTCCAGATGATCAAATAATGCACTTTAAAGATCAGAATAAAACCAACCAAGCATGTGATGCTCTATGTAGGTGCATGAGGGATATTCAAAACCTGTATGCATTCTCAATAAATCCTTAATGGCAGCGATAAAATCTAAAAGCCCTTTTTCTATTTATTTTTACGAGATGATACATGCAGCTCGATACATGCAGGGTTTCTTATACTTCTGCACTGGAGTGCTTCCTGGACGTCAGCCTGAACCTCTCATTCACAGATGCTTGGCATGTGAGAGCTCGGCAGTGAGCTCCCAGCACAGAGGCAAACTAAGGGCAATTGCTCAGTGTGAACGCTGTAAAGTAACTCATCAGCAAAACAGCAGCCTGCCACCCCAGGACAGCAGCCTGGTGTGCTCAGGTCAAGAAAATTACAATGCAGGAGTGTGCAATCTGTGAAGAATCTGTGGAGCATAATTCTGTTCATCAACTTGAGCATCCCAGAGAACAAACTGGATCTGCCCTTGGGAGAGCATGGTGTCAGCCAATAGCTAAATATCCCCACTAACTCAGAAATATGTGAGGAGCAGACACTTTTAAAATGTTTGTGCATACAAATACATTTACTGCACATAAATATTGTTTACAGTTGCAGAAAATCTTAAGTTAGAAGTATAATACAGTATGTGCATGATGTATAAATCATCCAAATTTGACTGAACCAAGCTGACATGGCTTAGCAAATATAGTGTTATATACGGCTTTAGTGACATTTTGTCCAACGATCAGAGCTTTCTTTTTAACTGTTATACTCTTTGGCATAGATTTCCCTTCCATAATCCTGCAGGCACTATAGGGAGAACAGTGGTTAGAGACCACACCATGAACAAAAATATTTCAGCTGATTTCAATAAACCAAGACAGGTACCAAGTCTGTGATCTCTTGCAGTCAGTTAGCATCTTCAAAGTGACTTTAGTGCATCAAGATGGCAATAAGACAGAATCACTCGGCTATCAGTTTGTGATTGAATGGGGTCAAGTTGGTAATTACATGCAATTTAGTTGTTATAATTCAGCGATTAACTGTTGAAAATCAAGAATCTGTTGCCATCTATAGAGACAGCGACAGCCATAGGCAGAAATTTCCTTTAAGTACTGACATTCATCATCCAGCCAGAATGTCACATATCTGAAAAGAAATTTCTCAAAAAATAGTGATATGGTTGCTCTAGGACAACGATTTAACTGCAAAATGACATGAGCACTCAGCAACTGTGCTTTTATATACAAATATAACCAGAATACAACCAGCTGGCAGCCGGTTGAGTCGAGTCCCCTGTGTCACAGACAACTTGCGCTTCTTGGCACAGAGTGACTCAGTTTGATGGCAATGTGTTGACAATCTGTCTTTGTGTAGAAATTAGATGGCAATTATTAGCAAATCTTCGCCACCCTGTCTGAGAGCGATTGCAGTCATTGTGAATCAGACTACTAGTATTTGGTAGGATCAGCAAGTGACCTTTGCAGTTGTCTTTTGATCAAAAGTGGTCACCCAGATGTTGAGGGTGTTGCACGCTTAACTTCTGGGCGACCAGTTCGTCACCACACAATTACTACTAATCGGTCACCGAATGTGAAAAAATGAATTACAATCAACAATTACTCAAGTATAACTCAGCCGTAAAGAGAAAAGACTACAGAATCTAAACAGTGTTTAAGAAATGTGATATTTTTCTTCCTTATTTTGTGGTTCTAAATAAGAAAGTATTGCATGCAAATACTTTCTTCAAAAATTCTGTAGCATGCATATATCATATTTGGATATTTCTCTAGTATCTTAATGCAGTCCATACAGTCAGGATGTTGCTTCTGAGTATTTGCTTTCTTCTTTAAATACTGCGTTTATTAAAGTGCTCCAAATATCAAAAATTCACCGTAATGGCAACACAATTGTAGTCCCACCCTTTGTTTTTGGTTTTTTTTGTAATCTCTTTTATAAAACTGGGCCTGATAGTAGGTTGCACGTGGTATGCAAGTGGGTCGTTTCAGCCTCAGAAGCTTCAGTTTGAAAAAAAAATGTTTTTTTATTTTTGCTTCAAGGGTTAAAGGCTTATGAAATAAGGACACAGCAAGAAAGACACACAAGTCACCTAATCTGCAACTAGCAAACATTCTTCGCTGACCCCTAGATGTAGTACAGAACAGTTTTCTAATATGAAAGCTGTTGCTGGCTGATTTCGCTCTCTAGGGGAGTCCGTCTTGAGGCCAAAGAGCCACCACATTATTTGCATGGGAAACAAACTGGAAAACTTTTGAAACTGATGTGATTTGAACTCTGGAGTTTTTCACTCACCAAAGTAGCTTGCCAACATTTACCAAGGGAGCGCTGCCTATGGAGCTGTGATGAGAGATTCACAGTGCTCACAGGGTCTGTGCTTCTTGCAGAGAGAACACATTTCTCTTACCAGCTTGGCTGAAATTGGACCACCAGATGGCATCTCTGCATCTCTCCCGACACTTGATTAAGATCCGATGCCTGTGGTCTATCCTCTCCAGAATCACAGCTCTCATGTGAAGTGGAATCAATATTTGATTTCCTCTTTTAAGTTGTGTTCCCTTAAATATTTTTTTTTTTCTCCATGAAGATGTCTGAGGCAGATACAGATGTATATAAGGGAAGAAAGCTATGCAGGCATCAGAGGCACTGCTGAGTGAGGGTACTCCATATTTACTTTAAAACAAATGTGTAGAGGAAGAGACAACAAGGTGCATTTACAATGCATTGCGAATCACATCACACACATTTCATTATTTGCATGTTAATGTGACCGTTTGTTGAGCCATTGTTGTCGTGCATCCCTCTGACTGGCTCAGCTGTTTCAGAATATTGAGACCATTTTTGAGATGAGACCATTAATGTTCACATCGTTTGTTGTTTGTTATTTAAACCACTTCACACCTGTCTTGTTTCAACAGCATTACATATTTAGATTTTGGTTTCAAACATACCAAAATTGATTCGAAAGACGAAGAGCAAATTGTACAGGGTTTAGTTTAGTTTAGTTTATTAAGATCAGACCCATTAGCAGCAGAAGTTGCACCCCATATCAGGATATGATATATATAGAATATAATTAGACAATGACTGAACAGAAAAAGAGCCTTGTTACTTACGGTACTTAGTCTTCTCTCTAAAAAGAGCATGGCAGCACAGCTTAATGTTGCAAGCTTGCATATGAGAAAACCACAAGACTTCTGGAACAATGACCTTTGGACAGATGAGACCAAAGTGGAGATGTTTGAACACATTGCACACTGTCACATTTGATGAAAACCAAACACAGTATAAGCACAAACACCTAACAACTTGGATTCTATCTGAAGGCGGCTTAATGGCGATACTTGGTATTGCAATCTTATAGAAGTCTACAGGAAAACGCTTTAAAAGACCTCTATAAACACTTTTGGAGTTCATAGGTTCAGTCACTCATTTTGGATCATAATGAACAAAGATTTCAGTCTATTTAAAGATCTTGCTCATACTACTTTTAAAAATGGAGGATTATCTATAGTATGAAACTAAACACTCATTGGCGTACAGTTTCACAGTTAGAAATGTAACTCCAATAGAAAGCACGAGCCTTTAGCCTATGATCCAACAGTTAAGAAATTATTGCTAATCTTAAATAAACCTTGTTACGTATGTCCATCTTTGATACAATAACTGATTCAATATAAAATCCAACTCCAAAGATTATTTCGATTGGTTTGTTTGGTATGCTGTGTTTGAAGCTCAGGCTGCCATTAGCACACCACAGTTCCAAGGCGAGAATGCTCAGTAATGGCATTCACTGCCTTTTCTGCTTCCTTCTTCTACCATGTAATAAAACACCCTCTGCACATGCTAACAGTGTTGGACTAATCTTTAAGAAGAAAACCTGCTGCTTTTTGTTGCACTTGCGTGTTTAAAATAGAACCCATAATATGTGTACTAATTTGACCAGACTGACCATACTGTGAGATAAAATTGAGTTGAGGCCAATTAAAAAAACCAAAAAACTCTGAGAACAAGTTGTTCCATTCCTTAAGGGCACAACTTTTTATACATGTGTGCTCTAAACAAACTGAATTGATAGAAGCATGTGGAGTGACTGCAGTTCTTTTGCCTTCTCTGCTGATTTGACTTATGAACAACTGGAGGTCAGAGCATGTTATCGTCACGTCTTAAGATGTAATAGTGGGCAGTAATGGGTTCAAAGGAAATGAACATTCAACTTTAGTGGAGTGTTGAATAGAAAATTGAAGGAAAACATTTAAAAAAAAACAACCTACAATTAATGTTTCTGTTCTAAATGTGTTTTATGTAAACCTATGTTGAAATTCATGTAACATAACAGCCGTCACTAATAAACAGTAAACATTAAAGTGTAAATAATAGTCATTATAATCGTAATTTAATAATTTAATCGTAATAATTGTAATTTTTTACTATTATTATTATAACCGTTTGTATCTGAGGGTTACATACAGTAGTTTTTTGTAATGACTGGTATCCTAAACCGAGGTTTGCACAGTTTGTGCATAAGTTAGTGGAACCGATGTGCGATCCACTCCCCTGTGAAGGGTTTATAAAGGTGGATGTCCCAGGTCAGAGCTATGGTGATTTTTATATTTTAAGGTGTGAAATTATTGCTGTGAAAAGCTATGTCATGTTATGCCAACAAAATAAAGCACATCTTGTTGCACAAGCTCAGGTATTGGTGGGGACACAAGACTTCCAACTGACTTCTACTCAAAGACAAAGAGCATGAGCTGCAAAGCTGACGTCAACAGGAAATGATGTGTGAGATGTCTGATATTCTAAATAATCATGTAGCATAATGTTAAACACATTACGTTCATTCATTTCATCGTATAACGCAGGTGTTCTCCTAGTCACACTCCTTACATGATGCTCTTCTTTGGTTGTGTTTTTATTTTTTTAATAAATGAAAAAATACATTGATTTAAAGGTTGTTATTTAAGCTGTAACGTGGTCTATCTTAGTTGTTTAGCTGCTGAAAAAAAAACAACCTTTTAAACGTGGGTGGCATGTCAGAGGTCTGGAAGCAAGCTGGAGATGCAAGTCAGAGGCTACAGTGCTGGTCCACACAGAAGTACAATTCAAAGCTGGGAGAACATTATTTGGCTGTTTACCAGCCGTACATTACATGTGATTCTATGTTACTTTCCACTGTTAGCAACAAGTAAATAAAGTATACATTTTGTGGAAGCACAGGTTAATCAAGTAGTATCATAAAACAGCAGGCTAATGTTTATGCAATTTAAGAGGATTAGTCCATTTTTTCCCTTTAATTTTAGTGCGCTCTATGCACAGTTTTTTCAGTGCTGCTCGTTCAAGACTAATGCAGAGTCTCAGCAGGTGTTACATTTATATTTATGCTCATCAGCATTAGCGATAACTTATTCCATACCCAGCACCACCAACAAGTGACACGAGTGCTATGAAAACCAGGAATTTGAGGCAAACGGATCAATTGGGCTCTCATTAAGTCATAACCTGTTAAGCATAAGATCACATTCAGATAATTTGTGCTCTGCAGGGATAAATCAAAACGGTTAAACTTGTTTGATGTCGTGCAGTTGGAGTTAGATTGGCTTTGATGTCGCCTCAGGGTGCTAAGCAGAATCCACAGTTTAGTATGTCTCTCAAAAAAGCTTGAGGAAGGGCTGATTTAGGCACCATGACACAGGGAGTGGAGTAGGAGGCAGAGGATAAAGAAGCTAATCTTGTCAGCCTAAAGCCTGCTCCTCTTCCTGAATAACCCTGCAGTTTGGTATTCTTTGTCCTGGCATTTAAATGGAAATATTATGAGACTTGGGCCTGTTGAGGAACATTTCACAGCTGTCTCTGCCCTGAGAGAAAGCAGACAATTTGGCATTAAGCATTCTGCAAATGTGCTGCATGTGTTTATCTGTTCTAATGACCTTAAGAGTATGGGTTTTACCAGCATACTAATCACCTGTGTGTGCGGTGCTGCTACTTTGCATTCAAATGGCTTGTCAGGGACAACATACATGGAGGGAAAACTATCAAAAAAATGTTTGTTTTGGATGTTTGTTTAGTTTAAACTTTTCACCTTTATCTGTTTAAATGGAATCTAATACACTAGGCTACAAATGGGAGAGGAATTACAACAATGATGGGGTAATAAAGATGTTCAGTGAGCTGAAACTCTGAAAGCCGGTACAATTAGGTTGATTTGCAGCAATTAAAGTGTCATGTGAGTGCTTTTCAGTAAAATCTTGTGGGTGACAAAAATATGACTCACACACACTGCAAGGCAATTGTAAAGCCTACAGACTGGGATACTGTCACTTGGTGGATGTACTTAAGATGAAAAACATTAGCTGTAGCCACACAACAATATTCCAGCATTGTAAGGCACCATTTAAATCTTTTCCCCCCCCCCAAACTGATAGAAGATGCTTGTTGCTTAAAGAAGAAAAGTGAAATCCTGGTCTATAATTTCCTTTGTACCTCATAAAGGTGATTTCACTCTGTTTCTTGGTTTATCTTTTGGATTGCAAACTGCTGTTTTATATGTACAGTAAAAGGCATAAAGTAATTTCAGGAACCTTTTCACACGTGGCTACTGAACTATGAGCATTTTTAAAGTGTTCACTACTTCACCTTTTGTAAATGCATGGAGTTCATTGTGTTCTTTCTTTATTCAGCATTTTAGAGCATCAATTTGGTGCAAAAGCCAGCTACCCTAACTGCTATTTTATTACCGCAGCCACAAACACAAGTGGCCAACCACACAAAGGCAAACCACAGATCTATAAAAAATCACTATAAAGGCAGCACTGCCAGAATATTTATTAACCTCAAAGGTGTATACAGTAGCTTGTGATACACAGTTTTATTTTAAGACACTGGAACATACCCTTTGGGCATGTATTATTCATACATTTTAGCAGCACAATAAGCAGTTTGTAGATTTTGGGTTGCCAATCATTGGCATTCTTTAAGTGGTCTGGCTGCTCATTGAGTGGGAGATACATGAGGGGTGGGGTGCTCCATCACTCTTCTCCTCTTCCACTAAAAGGCTCTGACATATCTCCCTGGAGGCCTACAGCCAGCTTGGTGCTCTCTGTACACAACTTAATGGCTGCTGTCACTGCGCAACTCATCCATGATAGCCTGCTCAGCGGCACCCCAATTACTAGATTTTGGAGACAGTTTTGATATACATGTTACATTGCGGTATTAATAAACAAAGACTATCATGACTTTGCCATTTGTGTTCAAAAACAGAGTCAAGAGTACACTGCAAAATCTCCAGTGTTAAATTGACACTAGAAAGTGTCTATATGGGGCCACTCTTTTGAGTGTTAAATGAACACTTTTGACAGTGTTATATTTTTAACAGTAACCTAGTCAGTGTTAAAGATTAACAATGACTAACACTGAGCAGTGCTGATTTTCTAATACTGGAAAATAACTAAAAATGCTAGTAATATTTCAGTGTTAGTAAATCAGCACTGCTCAGTGTTAGTCATTGTTAATCCTTAACACACTGACTACATTACTGTTAAAAATATAACACTGTCGAAAATGTTCATTTAACACTCAAAAGAGTGGCCCCATATAGACACTTTCCAGTGTCAATTTAACACTGGAGATTTTGGAGTGTAGGAGCATTGCAGCGCCTGATAATTCAATCGATATTAGTCGTGTTTATTTAACTGACATTTACGCCTAAAGATATTCGCACTTATTTTTTCTAAATTTTCAAAGATCTGTGTGATGAAAAGCTAGCAGACTTTTAAACTACTTATTATTATAATACTAGTGAAAATTACTTTATTTCCCTGGCACACAGAAGGGGAGAATGCATAACAAAATGATCCCATCATAAACCAACAAACAACCCAAATTTTACAGTCTGTCATTCCTGATTGCCTGTTTACAGCAGTTTTAGCTGTCTGGAATATGTTCTTTTTGTTTTTAGTAAAATAAGTTCTTAAATCAGACACAAGGCCAGAGAAGAGCCTTTTCAAAGGTGGATTTGAAAAACAAAAAAATTTTCCTACATAATATAAAAAACATGGCAATTCAAATTCATATATTCAGGATTCTTATTTTAGGTGTGCCAGAGTAATCTGGGCTGGGCCTTGTAATTACAGAAGTTAATGTTTTTAATCCCACCACTTCTTTTTATTAAAGGCAGGTACACATGAGTGTACCTGCATTATTATTTTTGCTGTAGGCTGTAAGGACCACTATAGGCTCTCCATTCACTTAAATACTGAGATCCAAAGAGTAATTAAATAAATAAATAAACTGCCTTATAGCTGAGAGAGAAAGAGCCTGTGGGTGAGCTGCACTGACCTATATCAACACAAAGAGTGTGGCGCACTGTGCTGTACATTCATTAACTTAACTCAATAGAAACCGCCTATGCTTTCCAGGAGAAAAATAAAACAGGCAGACATTTTCAGCCCTCACATCTTCTCTGTTGTTCTGTAGGTTTGTACTTTCAACAGAAACTGTATTTGCAGCATTAAGTTACTTTATCCTCACTCTGAGACCTTATTCACATTCTGTGAGACAGTATTATTCAGCTCTTTAAAAAAAAAGTGTGAAATCCTAAATACAAATGCAAGAAAAAACCACATCCATTAGTTACAGGTGACCTATTTTTTAACAACTGTCACGACAGATTTCTTGGGTTTTTTGTTTGTTTTTTGTTTGTTTTTTTTCACTGAGACTGTAAATATGTCATAAACAACAGGAGAAAGGCCCACAGATTAAATTTAACCAAAACCCCAGACTTAGACTGAGTCAAACATCATGCCTGTGCCACCCAGATAGTAAGTAAATAAAGTTTCTTTATCCGCTCCTGGACAACCTTTGAACTGTGATGTGCTTGCTCAGATTATCCAGAATTCTCCGAATGAATGACCTTTTCTTTGTAAAGGAAACATTTAGCCTTTTGTTTAGTTAAATATTTGTTTTGCCACAATAGGCCTATGTGCAGCCTGGATAAACATACTGTAATTCAGCTATGATTGCAGGAAGATGAATAGGCACCCATAATCAGGAATTGTGCTCATAACACTGGGTTAAGGAGAAACTCTAAGTTGGAGTTTTTGACCACTGATAATGCCGTCGAGCAATGCTTTGTAGAGTGGGTGTACCATTTGGATACTGTTATTAATCCATTATTTCACTGATTATGTGGCATCTCTGTTTTGTTTTATGTCTTTGGTTGTAATCTAAGCAAGCACGGATATGAACGACACAGGGTTCATAATACTGCAATTCAATTAAGTTCAAATTTATTCATTTATCTAGTGCCAAATCACAACAAGTGAACACAAAGTTCTTTAAGATTGTAATTTGAACACAATTACTATTGATTATAAGAACATTTCACAGGACACTTTACCCCAGAGTGCTGGGTGCGTAAACATAAGCTCAACAAATGATTTGCCATGCTTCAGTTTTTACTGGATATTGAAGGAAAAACAGACATGAACAAACAACATTGTATATATTGAAACACAGTCCTCTTACAATATTAAGTATATGAAAGTAGTGGGAGCAATTTCTGTAGAAAAAGGTTTGATGGGTATAATGTCATCTTAGTGGCATCTCTGTTTTGTTTTATGTCACAGTTGTGTTGTAGGTCTCCTCTTAGACAGAAATCCCAGGCTCTCTGACCAAATGAAGACGGTCTAAATCTCAGAGAAATGGGCTGTCTATGTGCTGTACCTTCAAATAGTTGTCTGGGGGACTCCTCTGCACTGAATCAATATCCAGTTAATTTCAGGCCACACTCTGATCCTTCAGCAGCAGCTCATACATGCGGAGGAAAACTGTCAGTGAGCAGAGCAGCTCAGGGAACAGATCAGAGCGGTGGACGAACCGCATGCTGGTTTCCACATCGGTCACCTGTTTCTGTTATTAACCTTTACTTAATACTTCACTGATTAAAACAAGAGTATTTGACAAACGGGAACAATTGTAAAAAGTTTATTTATGGTTTAGTGTATATCTTGTTAGGGATATGTGAGCTACAAACTGTTGAGGATAAACCCTGGATATCTTGTTTGAGATGTTGTGCACTGACCATAACGTGACAAAATGAACAGAATATAAACAGATGGTGTGACGGTGCGAAGGCAGACCCCACGACTCAGGCATGTTGCTCCACATGTTTTTATTAACACAATTCACACACGACACACTCCTAACGGTTGCTGCTACACAAACGCCGGCTGCAGCTCTCCCGCTGCCAGCCGCACATAACACCAACAACAACCCCAAACCAACACTCAGGACCCCTTTTATGGCTGGCGAGGCGTGATTGCTGATGCCGTGCAGGTGAAGCCATCTCCACCGCACGGCACCGCAAGCCACGCCCCGCCACAATGGTTTTTCCAATATGCTACATGACTCACCTTGTAAAGACTTCTGTGCACTACATCTTTTATTATTTAAATCAATATGTGAATCTTTATACTAGCCCATTTGCAATATAAAAAAAAGAAAAGAGAGATCCTGACTTCTTTCAAAGGACTCGTCTGAAAGGAAGCACTTTGGCAATTAAATTCCCCCCACCATAATTAATCAGTGAAATCCATTATTTCTGTCTGCACAGTGTGATTCACAGCGACCAAGTAATAATTGCTTTCCATAAGCCTAAGGAACATAGGTACTTCTGAGGGTCTTAAATGCACTTTCTTGTCCTTAAGGGCAACACCAACTCAGCCAAACAAATTGCTGCTGCTAACACCTTAACATATAATCTTTGGAAATTATAATTCCCCTAGGTAGTTTATATATATATATATATTTGGTTGTCATATTTTAGATGAACAACACTGTGCAGATGAAGCAGTCACTGTAAGAACAAATCACAAACTCACAATACAAAAACTTCACAAAATATATTGGTTTGACAAAACAAATAGCAATTATAGAGTGAAATCCACATAAATGTACTGTTGAAAATAACGACACAACAGTTCATCGCAATTATTTCTACTCTGGAAATGATTTATTCAGATAATTTTAAGTCTTGAGTGGAAATCCATTAAGTATGTGAAGCCGAATACATTTTTGTGCCAATAATCAATAATAATAAATATCATATGTTATTTAAAAATGGGATACATTAATGGGTTTAGTCATATCCAGCAGCCAGCCACAACACTGAAAACATCTGCTTTCCTCATGCTGCCAGAACACCTCTGACTCATCCACCCATTGACACAGGACCTCCTGGGGTGTCCTGCAGGTTATCACATGGGCTTCCTGGATTGAGCTTGTTCCAGCACATCCTGTAGGTGCATGATTATTGCTGTTGTGGGGCTCGCTCCACAAGCCATTCCTGAGCAGTTTTTGTGGCGTGGAGTGTGTTGATCTTAGCAAAACTATGCTCGTATAGACCACAGCCCTCCCAGTACACAAGCTGGAGAAGTAAAAATGATGCATTGATGAATATTTGAGCTTATATAAAACTTAAGACTTAAAACCCCAAAAGTTAGTTTTTATTTTTTTTAAATATTGCATTTTTGCTTATTTTTTAATATTTGGATCCATTGACTTTTCCAGGCATGAATGTTGTCAGATAAGAGAATAACAGAATATCTCTGTTTGGATTGATATTATTTCTTTTCTCACAGATAATTCTCATGAACTTTGTTTGGCTAGAGGGGTTGTGTTGTTATATCTTTCATTTTAAAGTACTCCAATTTTGTTCATGTCAAAAATGATAGTGTATTTGATCATATACTATCATGTTTTTACTTAGCATTTGGGTCCGAGTCATGTCCCTTACACCAGTTGTTGTCACTTCTTATCACACTCACCTCTTTGACTGGCAGTCAGGTGACAAGCTTCTCCCCATCTAAACCAAACACATGTATTTTGGAATGGCCTGCCAAAATTCAACAGGCCTTTTTAAAACATTCTTTGGCAGTGTTTGAGTATGTATTTTAGTTTTCACGCAAAGTTTTTGTCTAATCACCACTAAAATGCCATTTTCCACGAATACTACTTGTGCCAACTCAGAAGCACTTGTCCGTCTGCTTGTGAATGCAAAGCAGAGTCATTTTTTCTGAAGATGGCCACTGGACCTTCTCTTTTTGGTAGTATCGTGTCTTCTAACCACTGCTGCAGATGTGTTTCAGCTTATAGCCTACTAATACTCATGTATCTCATTTACTCCACTTCACCCATCTTTATGGAGTCTCAGTCTGATTTCGTACTTGTTCGGGAGCCATGTTACGCAGCCCAGTTCAAAAATAATAAAGATGGAAAATCACTTTTTTTTTCTCATTGAAGTGGTATACTGGGATCTACAGTTGTGGCCAAAAGTTTTGAGAATGACACAAATATTAGTTTTCACAAAGTTTGCTGCAAAACTGCTTTTAGATCTTTGTGTCAGTTGTTTCTGTGATGTACTGAAATACAATAACAAGCACTTCATACGTTTCAAAGGCTTTTATCGACAATTACATGACTTTTATGCAAAGAGTCAGTATTTGCAGTGTTGGCCCTTCTTTTTCAGGACCTCTGCAATTCGACTGGGCATGCTCTCAATCAACTTCTGGGCCAAATCCTGACTGATAGCAACCCATTCTGTCATAATCACTTCTTGGAGTTTGTCAGAATTAGTGGGTTTTTGTTTGTCCACCCGC